>CAHIKZ030001858.1:112500-265000 GCA_903632075.3 Acanthosepion pharaonis
TTACAAATACTGAACAGATGAAGTGCCAGTGAATAGAACAGCATGGCTAAATTTGAATGATTTAGCTAGAAATGGTTTGTTGGCATAAACAAAATAAGTAACCTTCTTCCTTTACAGTCACTATTTTACAGATTCTACAAATGGTCAATTAATTTCCAATACATTTTTGGCTGTAAGTATAAGAGAATTAGTAATATTCCTTACATTTTGTTCATAGCTATGATACAGAAAACATGATTTTGATTAAATACTTTACTGAACATGAGAGAAAATACAGTTTTCATAAAATTATTGAAGTCTCAGGATTCCTTTGTGGGGGGAAAAAAAAATCAATTATAAGTATTGAACAAACCAAGCTTTATTGTAGTGTGTTTTGGACTGAAGCCAGTCAATATGAGTTGAGTTCACATAAAGTAGGTAAAAATTTTGATTTCTTCTACATCTTTTATTTCAATACATTTTCATTCATAAAACCTACTGTTGCAGACAAAGAACTGATAGATTTTCAAGTTGTCTTAGTCATCTGTGGAAAGATGCTGCCATATTGGAACAAATTTAACCTTTTAGTACACATGGTTTCACTAGTGGAACATATTTTAAGACATTTTTTTTTAATACCAGATGAGCATTAATTGTATTTTAACACAATGTTTAAGCACATATTGTAGTCTTTTCCTTGTATATTCTCAATAAAATAAAAATTAATGCTCAGCTGGTATTAAAAAAAAAAAATGTACCAAAATATGTTCCACTAGTGGAACAATGGGCATTAATAAAAGATTAATGTTATTTAAGTGATTCATTTATAGATAGTCAAAGGAATTTCGGTAAAGATCATTTAGTAATCTTTCCCCCAAAGAAATGCTAAAATATATTCTTTGTATAATCATGTCTCATATGATTAATGTACTTGAACATTTATTCATTTATGACACAAAATAAACAAGAATTAAAATGATGAAAGAAAAAAAAAAACAAACATTTGATTGAAAGGAAATCTTAATAAACACTAATCAAAGTTAGTGCCCCTGCTAGTCGCCCCCAGTCAAGGTTGCCGTGCCCCTGCCAGCCGCCCCCAGCCAAGGTTGCCGTGCCCCTGCCAGCCGCCCCCAGCCAAGGTTGCCATGCCCCTGCCAGCCGCCCCTAGTTAAGGTTGTCATGCCCCCACCAATTTTTTTGTGCTCTAAATGAACAGCAGAAACTTTTTAAGAGAATTTATATTCTCAAGATATGACTTCTGTCCACTAACAGTTGATACACATAATGTATGATAAGTACATGCGAATGTAACAACTATTAGGGGATGGTGACTGTATAATAATATAATTTACCTATGTCCCATAATAGTTGCTGCATTTAGCGTATGAAATGTGCATGCAACAATAACAAATATTATGGGACAGAGGTTGTATGAAATTTTATAAATGTAATATTAAACAAATGAGAAAACCATTTCTGAAATTTTAACATAAAAAAAATCAATAGACACTTTAGAGAAAGCAAGTTTACTATTGATGGCAATAAAGCTTCTCTCCCAATAAAATTCTCATTTTCCCCAACACCAAAAACATGTAAATAAAAAAAAAATCCTTTAAATTAACATGGCTTCACACTTCAAGGGAAACTTCAGTTGTAAATTAAGCGATTTTTTTACAACTTCAAAATTCTATAACAAATTAAATAACTACATATAAATAAATATTTAGGCACTTTTAGTTTTCTACAACTGTCCACTAATTGCATTGGTGCAACCGTCAGGCAATCTTCCTTAACTGCCTGAAGACTGTAACAGATTAGTCAGAGAGCAAAAATATTCATCATATAATATTCTAAGTTCTGGATTTTCCAATTCTACATTGAGTATTTTCGTTATTTTCTGCAAATATATATAAATATATATATATGCTCCTGAAAAAATTATTTTGGTTAGGCTCTCTGGGGAGGAAGTCTGAGTTTGTAAACAGTGACTATTACTGATAATAATGCAAGATTCTTCAGTAAAGCGAATGGTGTTCTCTCAATCACTGTGTATTTATCTAAAAATAAATACGCTTAAATTCACCTTCATCCCTGTTGTGCTCCAATGGCTTAAGGGTAGAATCTCCAACTAACAACAATTCAGCTGGGTTTCAACCCTAACTTGAGGCAACCAGACATCTAGCCACACTGATGAGCTGTGATACAGTGAAACAGTCTGTCTGTGAATGACTATATATATATATATATATATATATATATATATATATAGTAAATATACATAATATCCAATGTTGATAGCATGACTTGGAGTTTCATATAGCTCTGTCTCATAACACCTGTGGAAGAAATATATTTATACGTATGTAAAATTTTTTGTGTCCATATGTATGTTTTTTATCATATATATATATATATATATATATTATATAAATAAATATATATTTTATATATATATATATATATATATATATAAATAATGTTTATATATATATATATATATATATATATATATATATATATATATATATATATATATATATATATATATATATATATATATATATATATATTTTTATATTTGGTTTAATTCCTCTTTTATACAAGTTTAATTAAAAAAATGACTGACAAGGTACTGCGGTTAAGTTTTTTTATTTAATTTTTCTTGTGTTCTTAGAATTTTCGTCATTTCTGGACATAAATTCTGTAGAAATTGTCCAAATGTTCTGTTTGTCTGAGCACTTTCAGCTATACTTTTAACCATTATCAAGGATGATTTTATTTTTACTTTTAACTGAATGTATGAATTGTTTTATGTTTTGTATCTAGATTTATAAATACTTAATAATATCAACTATGAACACAGCCACAATGTGCTGCATGTGTTTGGATAATAAAACATTCATACCGCCCACAAATAAAATCAGTTGTGCTATATATATATGTATGGTCAAGTTGAGAAAAAGTTCAAAACACTAGTGCTAGATGACTGTTGACCCCGAGAAAGTTCATCCACCCATTCACAGATTTTGTTTTTAATCCTGGTGGCTGTCTAGTCATTCCCCTCACCAGAGAAGCCTGGTGAGGAAACCAGCCAATCATGTGCCAGGTAGTACTAGGTTCATGATACTGGTAGCACTCATAGAATGACCTGAGATAAAACAATCACATATAACACACAAAATCAATCAAAAATGGTTAATCAACAAGGATATATCATCATTAATGAAATAAGTTCAAGTGTCAGAAGCTTCCATATCATGTCATGAGCTCTGTAATCCATTAGGAATTGTAGGGGTCACTACATGTACTGCAGCTATAGCAACAGTGGTGTGTCTAGGGTAAGATAGCCTGATGGAGCACATCTTCTTCAAGCTGATTTTTGAAATCAAAGTATACCTTTTCCTGGACTGGTTGACAACTCAAGGCAAGAGAGCCCAACCAACTCAGCTATTTAACCCATGGCTTGGAGGGAAGAAAAAAAGGGATTCATACCTTTCCACATGGTATTTTCTAAAATCTTCAGGTGGTGAAGGAAAAGGAAGCATTGGGAATATAATACATTTGCAGGTACAGATTTTTATGCCTGCAGTATGTAGACACTTGTTCATTGCTGGCAAAAATGTATAGCCAATGGTGGTGACTATGTGGAAAAATAGTGTTTTGTAGTTGAAAGCTTACTCTACCCAACAGTGTTAGTCTGTTCACTTTATGGTGACCAAGTAACCATAGTCATAGGGCCCAGTCTGTCCTGCTATTTACCCATAGCTGGGGAGGAGGAGAGAAGAGATGGATTCATACCTTTCTCAAGGCTATTTATTTGAATGTAACAAACTTGACTTTGCAATTTCTCACTGAACCACTGTCCATTACACCACCATGCCTTCTAATACATACATATGAACACGCACACACACACACACACATATATATATATATATATAGACACACACTCACACACAATTCCATCAGATTCTCATCTAACCTTACTCATATTAGTCAACCCAATTTTTGACTATTAAGAGAAAGAAAAAGAAAGAGAGAGAATGAAAGAAATACCTACATGAAACTCGTCAAAATATTTATAATGATGAAAATACTTGTCTTAGAATCTCAAAACAATTTATAAGTTAAAGAATTTCTAATATAGAAAAACCTTTTTTAACATTGTGAACATAATGGCCAGATAATTCATTGTAATCTAGTTAAAGAAAAAAGTTTCCAATAGTAAGTCCTATTATCAACTTGAGAAAAAAAAGAATC
This sequence comes from Acanthosepion pharaonis, assembly GCA_903632075.3. Classification (NCBI taxonomy): domain Eukaryota; kingdom Metazoa; phylum Mollusca; class Cephalopoda; order Sepiida; family Sepiidae; genus Acanthosepion; species Acanthosepion pharaonis. The sequence continues at coordinate 116,740 of CAHIKZ030001858.1, forward strand.
TCCAAAACATTTTCAGAAATACATTCTAGTCAGAGCCAGATTCATGATAAAAATACTTTGTTTTGTTTGTAATCATGAAGGTAAAGATGAAAATAGTCTTTTCAAGTGTGAAAGAGTAAATAAAATCCCTAAGTGATTAATATGAAAATATTACATGTTAGTATCAATGGAAATGAAAGGTGCCCAGCCAGATTATTACAAAATAAAGCTAATAATAAATATATCAGAATCAGCTTTTTTAAAATGTCATATGATAATGTATGATGCAAAAGAAAAGAAATGATAATTGCAGGTCATTATCCCAGAGAAACAAACATGCTCTACCCTAACAGAAAAGAAAAGGGAAGGGGTGCACTCAATTAACTGGTAAAGGTTAAATAGAATTGTCAGCAGCAGTAATCGAGATGTGCATGTGTAATTTGTTAGAATTGTAGCCAATGTACAACATTCATTGTATAAATATCCAACAATGCATTTTATGCTGCAGTCAGGCTGGATGATAAGCTTAGTTAAGTGTCTATTTCAAACAATTACAGACAACATTGATAACCAGTGTCCGACTTATACTCAGCCTTCAGTACAAAGGCCAACTATTTAGAGAGAATTTTTACCCAACACTCTTCTTTATTTGTTCCAACAGACACTGACGATGGCAGAGATTTAATAGACTTACATTAGATGCAACAAGAATGTTTCACATTTTCTTTTCACATTTTTTTCAAATATACATAAAGAAATAATAAGAGAGACAAGGCAGGTACCATATTTCCTTGAATAAGTATCCAGGGTACTTATTTAGAAATTAGAGCCTTTAAAAGGGGTGTTTATTCAAGGGTAGGAGACACTTATCAAAAAAAAAAAAAAAAAAAATCACTTACATGTGAAGTAATTGCATTCATTTAAAACTTGGTTTGGTTTGTGGCATATCAACCTCAGTGGGTTATTTAATACTGACAAGATTTTTATTGCTGATAAATTTTTTTCTTTTTTTCTTCAAAAATGTATTGCTTGTAATATTTTTTTTAAAAAATGTATTTCTGGCAATAATTTTTTACAAAGTATTTCTGGTATTAAAACCTATTTTTACACTTTCATAGTATTTTGACCCCAGTTTGGGGGGTTAACTATTTACCCATAGCTGGGACCCAAACAGGTGTTATCACCTCAGGTCAGGGTGGACCTGGGAACACCAGCAATTAAGACGTGGTTCCACAGTCATCAAAACCTCCTGATCAGAGGCCTTGCAGTTGGATGTAGTTTATTGTCATACCCATAATTGTCATAATTCTGTTTATCCTTTACAAATAATGAAATGAAAATAATACATTCTCAAAAAGTGGCAAAATGTTCTTCATTAACAGATGATCTCTTCAAAATATTTTAGGATCCCTAAACACTTATGGCAAATGCTCACAGCAAACAAACATGGAGGCTATCAGAAAATAGCCAATAACTGATGAGTGGAGGGGACATTCCTTGAAATTTAACAAAAAATTCAATGAGCTTTGAAAAAAAATATCAGAAGTGATTTTGTTAAGAAAATCAAATGAAGTTTTCTGGGAGATGTGAATAGAGGATCAATTTTTATTTTATGGAATGTTGGAATAAAATAAATGAAGGAAATTTTTTGTTTTATTTAGAAATTGAAATAAAATTAAATAAAAGACACTTGAAAAGAAACCAGGTAGGATAATGGTATTTACAATATTTGAAAGGCAATGCTAATCTGAAATTAAGAATATAAATTTTCCTTATTTCAAGGGAGATGTGTGTTTATTTTAAAATTTTTCTTGATTTTTATTTTAATATGGTACATTTCAAAACAACAAACCCTGGAGAAAGAAATTGAAAAAATAAAAAGACCAGTAATATTTCTTGTTAGTATAAAATATATGACTTTCCAAATTATCGATAATTATGATTTAAGTACCATTTCCTTTTCCAGCAGGTGGAAGGTATTTGCAATAAAAGATTTTTTTTTTTAAATAATCTTATACAAGTCTTTGGATTTTACAAAAGATTATCTTTCAAATATTTTTATATGGAATTTATATTATAAAAATAGTTATAGCGAAAAAGATCCTTTAAAAAAAAAAAATCCCAAGATTTTTATGATACATCTTTTTCATTCGCCAAAAGATTGAAAAAACAAAACAAAAAAAAAAAACAAAAAAAAACAGAGAAATTTTGTATACTTTCTTTCTCCAAGATTCTGAAGACTTGAGCCAATATGAATGCTTTTATGTTTGTCAGTAAGAAGCCACATAGAATTTCTCATTTCACATTACTTTTAAATACAATTTATCATTAGCACAAAGTTATTGACTTAAACTGAAAATCTAAAGGAAAGGGAGGTGTTGAAAAGTTCTCAGCCTGACCAAGATACCATTAGAAAAAAAAAAAAAAAAAAAAAAAAGTCTGATGTTTAATCAGATTTTGGGAAGTGAAGAATTGTTTGAGTCCATCTCATACTTTTGTTCATTGTATAAATTCTGATAAATTTTTTTAATCTTAAAAAATTGAAAAATTAGTTTATCCATTTGAATTTGAAACAAATTAGCCAACAAAAAATATAATTTTTTTTTTTAAATAAAGTTAATTTTATATTTTAATAATCAGCAAATATTGTTTCCAATGATGTCAAAAGATTTCAACTATAGTATGAAAATCAAGTTTAAATATAATCATTTATTTAATATTTACAGACTAAAGCTTTTTTTCCAAAGTTTTTTTGAATTGACAACACTGTTTAAAAATAATATTTTTGTGACCCATTTACCATATATACTTTTATATAAACTGACATCAGGTATAGTGGGAACAATGAATTTTTTTCCTTGTATTTTAACCTCTTTAGGAGAAATTTACCTGTGTATAGTGTAACTCCTTACTTTTTGCATAAAAATCCAATCATAAAAACTCACACAATACTCAAGTATATAAGGTAAGTTTTGTTAGCCAAGCCAAATATAATTGAAAATGTATATGTCAGTGAAAAATTTGGTCAATAATGAAATGGAGAATTTGTAATTAAAACATCACCAAAACATAATTTTGGAAAGCTCTGAACCAGGATGTTGCAGCTTAAACAAAAATAATTCAAAACTTTCCAAACTTTGCAGTTGTGTAAAGAGAAAACAAAATAGAGGCAAAATATTTTTGACAAAAATTTGCCTATTCATTTTCATTATTACTTCACAATTTTTGATTTTCATAATAAATTGCTAAGATCCGGTTTTTGAAAAAAATTGATAGTTTTCCAGAAGATATAAACACTTTACCAAATCAAATAAATCAATGAGATCGCCCAAATTTACATTGGTTGGTTGATTGATTGATTTTGTTTACTGTCTTATCAACCTCTATGGGTTATTTGAATGCAATTTTATGCCTTTGACTACAGATAAAATTTATTGTTGGCCATATATAACGGTACTGCTGAAATTTTTACTATAAAAATGTATTTTATACTTTCATAGTGTTTTGCTTTTTTATTTGGTAGGGGCAGTATTTGCCAATAGCTGGGACCCTAACAGGTGCTAACACCCTGGGTTACGGTGGACCTGGGAACAGCAACAATTAAGAGGTGGTTCCACAGTCTTCAAAGCTTTTAATCTCCCAATCACAGGCCTTGTTGCTAGATGTAGTTTAACATCATACCCAGGACTGTCCAAATTTAGAATTCTAAGCTCACTGTCTTTTAAAAGATGTACAAAAAGCAGAGAGTCATCTATTTCCCTGTATATTAGTTTTAATCAAATAGAAAAAGAACTCAACTACACATGACAGCAACAATTAAGCTTATCTACACTAATCACATAAAATGACATTGTCAGGATGTGGGAAGTAACACAACAACTAAACTGACAATAGTAGGTAGGAACAAAGAACCGTGAGGAGGGTAACCAAAAAACCCTGGCAATAAACGTCCAACCTTCTCACGAGCCAAAAGCCTGCTGATCCTAAAACAGAAAAATCGCCTGTTTTATACAGCCAAGGACCAACCACAATTTGCATGCGATCAGGATTGACAAGCATCTGACATTGGTCAGAGTGTTAATGATAATAGCAGCAAAGATGAGCAAGGACAATAGTCCACATATAAATAATACAGATAAAATTACACCAGTCTTCAAAATATGTCTTTCTCTTTTTCCTCATCATTTTATAAGCAATTTTATCTTTTATAAACCTGGCCATAATTTGAACTTAAAGTATCCTGTTTTAATTAAAAGAGAAAGTAATTTACTAAGATGAAAGTATATAGAATGTGCACTAATTTCTAAGTCTTCCATGGAGAATTTAAATCCTTGTTCATACAACATTTCAAGTTTCTTAAATTTACTGCCATCGCAATGCGGGATATTTAAAATCATCAGCAATAGAAACAAAAACAAAATTATTGAAAAGCTGAATGAAATTAGCTAAGATGTACGTTTAGACATCTTGGACACCAGAAATTTGAAATTTAAAGTTTAGCATTCATACATCTTTAGGGCTCGTCTCAGCATTATTTTTTTTTTTTTATATCCCCCTCCCTCATAAATATTTATTTATGTATATGGGAAAGATAACGTTACCTGGCATGATCACTAGTTTGAACAAGACCAGTATACGCTAACCCATGACCATGATGACATGTGACTTTGCACTAGTACATTTGACAGCTTCCAAACATTTGCATCTAGCCAATTCCACTCACAATGTTTGGGTCAACTTGTAGTGTGATTTACAGGAACTTTCCAAAGGTGCTGTATACTAGGATCACCTTCTAGGGATTTAAATAAAAGAATATATGAACACAGAACAGATCTTTTATAAAACAATACTCAATATATTAACATGTCCTCTTCCTGACAAATTGACTATGTTGAGATTTGAACTCTGGTCTCATGGTCAGAAAGTAAATGTTCTAACTACCCACATTATATATATCTCACACACACACACCCACGGATGATTTGGATACTTAAATTGAGGAAGGCTTACAAAAAATCCTGACATTATAGCAATCTAATTTAAAAGTGTTAATGCAATCACTTTAAGAATTAGCAAGGAACACCCAATTCATAATTTTACAAATTCAGTTCGATTAACATTCAGGTCCCTGCACCCCACATGACAGAATCAACACCCACCTCCTACAAATTTTGAGTTTTTATAAAATATAAACTTAAAATAGAAATACTTTTGAAAACAGGTTTAAAGAGGTAAAGACAAAAGAATATTTTTAGATTGTAAAAAAAAAGGGTTCAGTTTAAAATTCCTAAATGGTTATTGAATACGGCAAACAGCATGAAGAAGGTTTTTAATAATTAGGGCGAATTAAGAGCATTGGATTGGAGATGGTCCAATTTTAATGTATGGCCAACATGCTCACCCCAGACCTCACACCTCCAAATGTATTTTTTATGGGTTCATAAAAGATGTTGTTTGTTACAAAAAAGCCTCATACCATTCAGAAATAGAAGTTTTGAAACACTGCAAAGTTTGAGGAAATTGTCATCAAGCTCTGCAAATGTGTGTACCACAGTGTGTCTGCTCAGTATTGACCATGAGGAAAACAACTTGGTAAAAGGTCCTTAATTTTCCCCCTAAAAATAGTTAGATAAATATATATTTAATTGATTTTTACTTTCTAGTTCATTCAAATGGCAGACAGCTGACAAATGTGAAAATAAAATAAAATAAAATAAAAAATAACAACAAAAGAGGCATTACTTTTGACTTGGTCTGTATTAATGCAAAAGTTTTTGCTTCAGAAATTCAGGCAAAAGAAATATTTATCTAAATATATTTAATAATTTCAAAAGGTAACATCCAACCGATAGAGGAGACAGAATAAATCCATATGAGAGCTCTCCCATCTTCTCAACAGAGGAGAGATAATTCAAATATATAAAAATATGGAATGATCAAAATTAGATCAGCATTGACAAAGATAAATAGGAAAAGTAACATGACCAGAGGAGATTGTAATAAAGATGCTGATAGCCTTCTTAGATGATTTTGATTTGGCTTACAGTATATCAACCATTTCTCGGTTATTTAATGCCAAATTCTCTCATTTTGATAGGCAAAGATAGGTTTAGTTTGCACCAGAGTCAAAATAGGTACACATTGCCCCTATTAAAGAGAGATTTACTGATCTGCAGAGAGATTCTGTTGGTGTATTCTTGACTCCAACTGATAGATGATTTTGAGATCAATAAATTGACTAAAGTGATGAATAAAATAAACAACAACTGTGAAATACTGGAAGGCACAAACCAATGTTCATTGTATCTGGTTTCTTTGGCAGCATTAAGAAATACAGATTCCACCACACAATCAGTTTGATGAACTACATAAATAATCATTTAGATTCTAATATATACAGCTTTTAAGAGAATGAGAAGAATGGAAATAGGACAAAAACAGTATGATTTGTTCAATTCACTGGAACAAGATATACAATTTTTATGATTGGAATGAGTAAAATGATGTCTGACATGAAAGTGTATATGAAGCAGAAATGTGGCATTAAATTCCTCCATGTGGAAAAATAGCATTCACCGACATTCACTGATGATTGACATTGAGACCAAATAGTGAATGTGAGCACAGGCAGTGTATAATGAATTTCAGCAATGGTAACAGCGATGAAAGTGGCAATCAATATTCTGAATGTGGTATTCAGACATTTGTTCATAGCTGGTTATTGTAGCATACCTATGGATGATAATGGGTATGTCCCCATTCACATAAATACAGTAGTAAATACTGTATGTTGGTTAGCAGTTGGAGATTCATTGTGGAACTCACTTCTAGCAGTTGACTACTACTTCTACACACTGCTGGCGAATCTTATATGTGTTGTTCTTGTCCTAAGTATTATTGCTCATTACTAACCTTCATGTGATTATTCTATTCAGTAACCTTTCCTAGGTTACAACACTGATGAAAATGCAGAGCCAATGGTGGTGACTATGTGAAAAAAATTGTCTTTTTCTGGCTGAAAACATGCTATATCCAACAGTAATATTGTATTCTCTGTATCTGTTGTAGTTTCCATGGAAATGCATATGAGCATTACTTTTCGAGCAGAATTATATACATAGCCAGTGGTAGTGATTATATGGAAAGATAGTGTTTTATATCTGAAAACTTGCTCTATCCAACATTGTTATTTTGCTCCTTCTCTCTGTTTATATTTCCAAGGAAATATGTGTCAGGCATTACTTTTGGAACACTGTTCATATTCAGATTTAACTTTCTAAAATGTGTTTATAAATAGTGCAGCAGAAATACCTCCCACATAATGGTAAGACATTAGCTAGATGAAGACACCATTGCCACTAATGTCTTACTATTATCTGGAGCTATTTCTACCACACCCTGAATCATCGAAAATATAAAAAAAAAAAAAAAAAAAAAAAACTTTCCACAAAGATGATCTTGTCGGATTAAATCTCCCAAGCCAGAATGCTGCCAATGATTTGATGATGGCTGGTTTGTTTTATGGAATATCAACCTCAATGGATTATTTAATGCCGACAAGATTTTTATTGCTGGTAATATTTTTTCCAAAAAAGTATGGCTGAGATTAAAACCTATTTTTATATTTTCATTGTGTTTTGATCCCTTTTTTTTTTTTTTGGTGGGAGGGGAAAGGCTAACTATTTAGCCATAGCTGGGACCCTGACAGGGGCTACCACCCAAGTCAGGGTAAACCTGGAAACACCAGCAATTAAGAGATAGTTCCACACTCCACAAAACCTCCTGATCAAAGGCCTTGCTGTTGGATGTAGTTTATCATTTTACCCAGGATATGGATGTAGTTTATCTACCCAGAATGGTGATTTGATTGTGTTCCGGTTTTGAGTTGTCACTGTCCATTGTACCAAGCTTTGTCATAGATGAGTAAAGAAAGATTACCCTTTTGACCTTTGAACAGAGTTGACAGACAATAGACACTACAACTGCAAACAAATGTCCCCCGACCACTATATTTTAAAGGAAAAGTAATATTTGTCAAAATACAATTAGGTAATCACTAAATAAATTAATTCTTGTTGAATCTTATATTTTTGTAATCGAAAGTTTTTCATTAAAGAGTTAAATATTTTCTCTCAGTAGACATCAACTCTAGCATAATTGAAGTTAATTATGGATGACAAAAATTAGCAAAAAAATTGATTTTCACAGAATTATATCCTCTGTCTATATGTCTGAGATGAGTTATTCTAACTATTTACAATATTCAAACTGTTTTCCTCATCTTTACTGTCATATTTCACATGCCATGCCCTTGGATATCTTAGCTCCAGTTAATTCCCCTTGATAACTTAAGTTCTTATTCCCTTTGCTGTGGCCAGGTATTGAACTCAACTCTCTGGGTTAAGTTACTTTTGTATCAATCAACCAATGCTTTTATGGCATGTGGAATTGGAACAATCTACCCCACCATGAACTAAATAAAGGGACTGGTTCAAAATCCCATCTGTAGATGGCCATAGCGTACAATGGCTGAAATATTGTGAATATGGCAATGAAAATGAGGACGACATTTTGCATCCATTCTTCAAGAAACTTGATTGTAAATTAAATTTTTTTCAAATTGTTTTCTTTAAAAAATGTTAACTTATGACAAACTTATCTGAATTTGTTTATATGTATTAGATAAATCTTTTATATAAGTTTTTTTTAAAAAATGTGTTTTTGTGTGTGTGTGTGTGTGTGTGTGTGTGTGTGTGTGTGTGTGTATATATATATATATATATATATAAATAAAAGTGAACATTGAAGTCAACAGGCCTGACGATTGCATCTAGCATGAAACAGCCTGTTGACTTCAATGTTCACTTTTATATTTACACATGCGCTATCTCTGATATTGAACACTTTATCCCATAAATATAGCACACCTTAAGACTATATTTATATATATATATATATATATATATATATATATATATGTACCTTTTTTTTTGAGAGAAAATAGCATAGCATAATGAAAAAGGCACAAACTTAATAAAAAAGTATTATTGTCAAAATAATTATGTTATTATTAAGATGAAAGACTAAAGTATTTTTTAATTATTTTTTGAAATTTTAAAAAATTTTTTAATCCTTTCTAAAACATTTGAAATTTTAGTTAAAATCTTGTTTTGTTTATGTCATTGCGGTGACATAATAATAACATTGACTTTTTTGTGCTTTTTTCCATTGAAAACACATTGATTTGGAAATTCTTGTAAAAACCAAATGATTGTCTGATTTTAATGAAATTTTCAGGACTTATTCACACATGGATAAAATTATTTTTGGGTTTTTTTTTTTTTTATAAAATTTTCGTAACAAATTTTTTTTTTTTTTTTTTTTTTACCATGTTACCCCTCCACTTACTTAATTACATAAAATTTTGCAAAAATATTTATTTTTTTTTTTTAAAAGTAGGATTCCTTAGAGAATCTAAATTGCCTAATCTTTTTTTTTTTTTTTCAAACTTAGACTGAATTGAAAAATAATGAATCCAATAAAACTATGACATTATTTAATAAGAAAAGCTTTTAATTGCTTTTGTAAATAAGTTATATTAAGGGCATTATTGTCTGGAGAAATAAAATGTTTCTGATGAATAATGAATTTTTACAAACATTTTTTTAAAATTTTAATTATAATAGTTTAAAATCATGTAAAATTCTGTATAGGCCTATTTCCTGGATGTGATATAGTAATTAAGTGGAAACAAAATTTACAAATCCAAAATTGAAAAGATTAATAAACGTAGTTACACTATTCTATTTTTAAAATAATTTATTATTATTTTTTTTTTATATTTAATTTGTACCCTATTTTCATCTATGAAAGTCTAAATGTGACATTATTATGAAACGGTCACGTGGTCCAAGAGTTTTGTCTCTTTACAGAGAAATTAATTTAAGAAAATTTTATAGTATTTTAAATTTGTTTTGAAAGGTAAATAAAAGTCAATAAATTATTAGATAATTGCAGAAAATATGTTCATTTGTAAAAATTACTAGGTAGTTAAAAACCAAAAAAAAAATGTTTACTTAGATTTCGTAAATTTTATATCAATTCTAGCCAGCCATAGTGTCATTGCTTTGTCACTCAATCGGCCATCCATTATCACCTCAAATAAGCTATGATAAGCAGGACCAATCATTAAATAAATGGTTGTATATTACTTTTTTATGCTATAAGTAATATTTATTTCAAATCAGATTAATTTAACTTTAAACTTTCTAATTTTACTCAAATGTCAGAAGTATATATATTTCTTTTAAAAAAAAAAAAAAAAAAAAAAAAAAAAAAAAAATCGATACATTTGTTTTGTTTACAAATTTCTTAAAATTAAGAAAATGGCTGCTTTTAAGAAAATTTTAAGAAATTGAAATTAAATTTGACATTCCAATCTATATAAATTTCTTCTTGAAATACACCAGAATATTTTACTTACTGGAAATAATAAATTTAATCATTTTGCTTTCAATTAAAGCTAAAATGAAATATTCAAGAATGAATTTTAAAAAAAATGAAAAAAACATTTTAAACTTTAGGTATCAAAGATTTATGCTGAAATTTCAGTGGTACCAAAAAAAAAAAAAAAAAAAAAAAAAAAAAAAACACCCTTTATGAAGTTGTCAAAAAAACAAATGTTAGTGAATTATGACAGTTTTTTTTTATATATTAAAACTCTTTCAGGAAAAAATAAAAAATAAAATATAAAATAAAAAAAAAAAAAATAAATCTCCATAGACACTTAACCAGACTAGACGATGTCATTTTCTGCTTTAAATTTACACACCCCAAACTTACCCTGACTTGACCTCTTTGAATGTAACCGAGATATCGATACAAATTATTAACCCTTATGCCCCTTTCCTATAAATAATTGCTCTAGACGTTACCATAGTAATTTTAATTTTAATAATGAATATGCTTATAAAATGTGTAAATTTCAGGAATTAGTTATTCCCAAAAAAATTTCGCTTGAAGATGGAACAGAGCTTGGTACTTTAATTCAAATAATTATATTGAAGTTTTCGGCTCTTGTTTTGAAACATGAGAACTCTTATGTAGCGATGGAATCATTTTTTTTATATATATATATATATATATATATATATATATATATATATATATATATATATATATACACACACACAAGTGAATGTTGGTTTCAATCTCCCAAAATTCATAGGTAAATGCTACAGACGCATGCTGGGATTTCCTCCTAGCCAATTAAAATGGACAAGTCTTGATTTTGCACACACATTTTTTTTTTTTTCTTTCTTGCTTTGAAGTCAAAAGGCTATAACTACTTGACTGCATCCCTTTTACATGACAACACTATTTCTATTTTGTGAACTTTTTACTTTGTTACTGTCTTATTGTCTTGTTTCATTATTTTGCCCCGTTCTTCTCATTATTATTGAGAATTTTAATAATGTTTAAGCAAGCCTGCTTCCTCAACAACAATTAATGAACATCAGATAGAATTTTATTAAGGTGTAGGAAACCATATGATTTATTTATATGAAATAAGGCAGTAGTGTTCCATTTGTTTAAAAAGCAAAGTAACATTTGCACAAATACAATAAGTTAGGCTAATTTAAATGTCACATAAATTTGTGTGTTTTTAGCTTATGAACTCTGCCTTGACCAATTGTTTCTGATAATTTGTGTTGTTTGACCTACTTTTGCTACAATTTAGGGGGAAAAAAATCCCTTTTCTATAATTTAACACAAAAGATAAAAGGGGAAAGAAAAGAAAAAAATTGGGGACATGTTTTCACTTTTTACAAAGGTTTGCACTTTGTGACCCCTAGCTAAGATTACCAAATCAACACAATTCTCAACAAAGGTGATGGGTGCAAGATCAATGTTTATACATATCTATCTGTTAAAATATAAAATTCATACAATTTTTATAGCATATTATCTGTTAAAAGCAGATCATTTCAAATAAGTGTACAATGGACAAAAATAAATAAATAATATCAGTATTTATGTAAAATAATTTTTGATTGGCAGGCATCCAATGAATACAGTTGGATTTTTTTGCTTGTTTTTTTGAGGACAAGATTACCTTATAAGTGAAGCAAATATGGTAGAGATCAGTGGACAATGAAACATCATTTGACCTTAATATGGCTGGGGTAAAAAAAATAAATAAAAGGTCTATCAAATTAAGCTCAATGTACAATATTAAATTCCTTAGGAGACATGTGTGATGGACACTTGGGTAATCATGTCTCTTTCCAATTCATGATTAACTTGGCAGAAGAATTCCCACAGTAGGATGCTGTTACTTTTTACAGTAGACTGGTTGCCGACCAAGGCTATAGGACCCAGTCTGTTCTATTTACACTACTTGCATTGTTCAGACTGTTGTCCTCATCTTTTTTGTAATATTCACGTTTTATGCTCCAGCCGTCTTCAGGTGATATACATTGGAATTTCGAAATGAACTCCTTATTTTGTCCACCGGGGTAGATTTTTCTAGTTCCACATGTCATGCCTTTTCTGGATATCCGAGTTTCAGTTATTTCCCTTTTAGTAACTAAACCCTCCAAGTTTTTGTTCACCATTGCTGTGGCCAAGTATTGAACTCACAACTTTTTAGGTCAAGTTACTGGATTACTTCAACCAATGCTTTTTATCCACTGGGTCATGTGTCCTGTCTGTTCTATGTAACCCATAACTGGGGGGAAAAATGGATTCACACCTTCCTATGGGTTTTTGTGAGTAAGTAAATGTAATGAACTTGACTGGAATTTGAACTCAGTTCTTTGATTTCTCATTCAGAGTTTTTATTCATTACACAACTTTCTCATCCAAGCTTACAGCACCTGGTAATCCCCAGTGGTCACCTATCTAGGTACTGGCCAGGCTCAATGTTGCTTAACTTCAGTGATTGGATGAGAACCGGTGTTTTCAATGTAACATGACTGTAATATAAAAATTACAAGTACGCATTCATTTCCATTTGAATTATACAGAATATATTATATAGCCAGCTGTTTATATCCAAGTACACCTGTCTGTACATCTGTGGTTTAGAAAGCATTTATGCTGAATAAACCTTAGTTTCTGGGAGAGTGCACATAATTTGGTGAGATCAACAATTTGAATAAGATCAGTATGCTTAAACCCTCTGCCACGATGACTTGTGACATTGTGCTAGCACAACCATTGCCTTCTATACAGTTATTTCTACCCAATTTCACTCAGAAAGCTCAACTCTTTGCATTGTTTTCAGGCACTTCCCAATGTCGCCGTATGTTGAGATCATCTCTCTAAACCAATATTATCAATATGTCACTTCCATGACAAATCAAGCATGGTGAGATTTGAACCTAGGTCACATGCTTAGAATGCTAATGTTTTAACCCCTCGGCCACACACTCATTATATAGTAAGCTTTTAGTGAATGTATCTACAGACAAAAAAGAGTTATAAAAATCAAGTATACATTAAATTCTTTATTTTTCCATAAACAAAATACAAAACATCCTTTCAATTTTAAAAACACTGAAATGGTTCAATTAATTCATTATAAATCATCTAGAATTATTGAACCAACTGTGACATCAAGATTCAGTTCAATTCATCAAAACTAGGTTTTTATAATATATAACATTTTCTGGCTACGATAATACTTAAAGAATATTAAAATATAGTTATACATTAATAAATATTAATTAAATTTTATACTTTCCTTAACAACTATATATCTCATCATAAAGAATATTTCTTATTATAAGTATTCATTATTTTCTTTGTGTATGTGTGCTTGACTTTTCTCAGCATAATTTTCATTCATTTTTATTTTCACTCAGTTTTTACTTTTTTTAAAAAAATATTTCCTATGTACAAAGCTCATTGATTTGTTCAGGAATATTGTTTGTGATTAAATGTTTTGATAATGCTCACATAATAGAAGCAAAATGTTGAGAAAATAAAAATCTGATTTTCATGTATTCCATCTTACATAAGTTTTTTTTTTGTTTTCTTTTTTGATATTTTAAGCTTTATATATAGACAAAGCCACCTATTATGATTAATTTGGGATAAGTTATTTTCAATAACAATAACCAGCTGATAATATTAATTACAAACTATAATTTTGAAAAGTGAAAATTTCAATGAAACATGTTTTGAAATTTTCCAAGTTTTCATTTGAAATCAAGAAAATACAAACTGTAAATAAATTATATAGAGGAAAAGGTGTCAGTTTAGTGAAGAATATAAAAATTGGAATTGTTCCCATTGTCATAGATACAATGTTATAAATAATTTTACATTAGAAAAAATTAATATGAAATTTACTGAAGTGAAAGTACATCTTAACTCATTTTTAAATCTTTGGGATCAATTGATTTTAATAATAATAACCAGCTGATGATATTATCCATAATTCCTTTGTTCCTGAATTCTAAGAATATAACATGTCAATCAAACAATGGGTATCAAGAGATAAAAATTATCTATCAACAGTTTTCTTAAACAATAAGTATGAAAATAAAGAAATTTTGGAATTACCATGATGTGTGGTAATGGTTTGCTAGGCTAATCTAGTTGACCACTACAACTTAATGAGTGATCCTTACTAGGTGCCACATATGAAACTTAACCTTAAATAGCCAAACAAAGGTTGACATGTAAAAAAAAAAAAAAAAAAATCAACCAATCTAGTGACAAATGTTTATTTTGAACCTTGTTTATATAAATAAGCACAATATTATTACCTAATATATTCAATGAAGTTTAAAGAAAACTTTAGATAACTTTCAAGTATTTACAGATCTTACATAGCCAACATCTGCAAGATTAGGCTTTTTTAAACTATAAGGATTAAGACCGGAAGATAAAGTTAAAATTTTTTTAGATATTTTACTTTTTTTTTTTTTATATAAAAAAAAAAATTAGAGAAAAAAAAGAAATCTATCTATATCTCAGAGATGAGGTATTATGATTACTTGCATTATTTACATTATTTGAGCTGTTATTCTCATCTTCATTGCCATATTCACAATGTTTCAGCCATTCAAAACTGCTACTCTGTGGAACAAACTCCCACATGGATACTCCCCTAAAAACCACAATCTTAACCATTTCAAGTCAATCGCTGTCTATCCTCCTTATCTTCACTTACTTTTACCTCCTCTTACATTCATATCATACCTCCCATTCAGTAACCCACGACTAGGAGCGGCTCTTGAGTCAAACACTTTCTTTTCAGCAATTCATAGTTTAGGTTGGTTAATCAAGAAACATATCCAACCCTTGGTGGGTTGTTTGATGTTGATTACAGTTAATTGTTAATAAATCTATTCCTTCTTTCACTCTAACTTCTTGTATGTATAGTTTTGTCATCTCAGCTACACTCCCACGCCAATAGGAGTTGCCAAAAAAAAAAAAAAAAAAAAAAACACACACTAAAAAACTTCCTCATGTCTGAGTTGTTTTCCATTTCAATTGCGTCTCTAGCTGCAATGAGACTGTCTGCCATTAAATAAAACAAGTTTTATTTCAATAATATTCTTTTAAAAATTTTTTTTTTTAAATATAAAAAGTCAATTATTTCCACCTTCTCTAACATGAGTTGTCAAATTTATATCTTATAAAATTAAAAAAAGAAAAATGTTGCAATGTACATTTGTACAATCTTGTAAGGTATACGTTGTGGTGGAGACTGAGTTTTACTTCCCTTCATTGGAGAGGAACTAGAATAGTTTTACTGATCTTAAAATTGAGCGTGTGTTTGTATTGGGTTGGAAAGGTTGAGCTCAGTAGTGATACTGAAAAAGTATGGAACAAGGTGAGGAACAATTTTATTAAAACTTATTAGAATTTGTGGAAAATACTGGTCACGAAAATAGTTCCCTGCAACCTGCAGAAACACAGTCTGCAAGCTATATATGAATGCAATTTGTCTACATGGAGGAACTCAATGCCACATTTCTGCATCGTATATAATTTCATGTCAGGCATCACTCGCTGATAACTGCAATCCCCACACCCTACACATACCAAAAAAAATTATTGTTGGGAAGGTTCATCCTCTTCTGCCATGCTAACAGCTTACCAAATACTTGGTAATCTATGAAACATAGGTAGAGACCTATCTGCATTTGTACTGCTCATTCTGATTGTAAAAATTGCATTTCTTGTTCCAGTGAATTGAACAAAACCACACTGTACTTGTCCTATTTTTGATATATATATATATATATATATATATATTATATATATATCTGAAATGAATAAGAGCAAATATCTATTCTGTAAGATCTGACTTTCAAATAAGTTGAAAAGTGGGAGGAAAATGAAGAATTAAATTAAGCAGTAATTTCACAGATTTTTCTTAGATTCATTGCAGACAAAGAAAAAAAATCATTCAAAAATAAGTGTTGGTTTGATAACATCAAAATAAGCATCTATTATGTTTTAGGAAATCAATAGTCTATGAAAATAAAATAAAAGCGCATTCCTTTCAAAACCTATTTTTGATGAGAATTGCTATAAAAGAAGACAATGATGAACTGTAACAACAGTAGCAGCCATTGGTCAATCACCAGAAGCTGAAAACATGGTTTCCCAACTGATATTCAGCTATTATGGAAGGCAGTCAGCTGTAACAATCAAATATTTATGAATATATTGATGAGCAATGGAACAAACAGGAAGCATACATTGTGAATATGTTGACCTACTGACTACAGCCCTATTTCATTCCTGATAGACAGAAGTAAGGGGCTTTATAATATTGAGCAATCAAGGTTACATTAATTATTACAAGTCATTTTTTTGTTTTTTATTATAGCATCCATTTTTTTTCAATATAAAAAAAAATATTCTCATAAAGGAAAGTTGTGTTTACTCATTATTTTAGGAGGAATTTATTAGCATTTCTTGAGTCATTTAAAAAAAATGATTCATTTTTCTCTGGTCTTAAAAGAAATCTAAATTATGAGTCACACCTAATTTAATAATCATGTAATCAGTAAAATATATCAAAAGGAATATTTACAACAGTTTTTGGTCTAACTAAATTATAACTGTTGAAAACCTTGAATAAAACAAAAGGGTTTTTGTTTAGTTATTTTTATTAAATGAGCTCTCAAAAATATTAATAAAACAGCTCTTGGCCATATTCTTAATGTAATATTATTGTAATAATCTTACACTTTCTGTACTGCATTTTTGGAACATGTTTATTCTTAAATTGGATTCTCATAATTACTGGGTTTTACATTGTTATGGTTAGGCTTGGGGGTCAAAGCTTGTGATTTTCAAAATACTTTAAAGATTCAGTCAACTTTAAAATATAAATATATAATATATATATATATATATATATATATACGCTATATTTTTCCAACATATACCGTACTATATTTAGGGAACACCTTAATGCTGCAAAATTATTTAATCAGAATATATATAAAAAAATATAATAATAAAAATCACCATCACCAGAAAACTTACTTAAATACAAAATTTAAATTTTCCTTGTGTGTGGCGTGTATATATATATATATATATATATATATATATATATATATATCTCATGTGGGCAAGTGGTTACAACGTTCACTTTCTGACCATGAAACCTGGGTTTGAATTTTACCATGGTCAATTTGTCAGGAGGAGACTTTGATGTTATTGGTCTGGAGGGGGTGATCATAGTATCTCCTTCCTGACAAATTGACCATGGTAAAATTCAAACCCAGGTTTCATGGTCAGAAAGCAAACATTATAACCAATTGTCCACATGCCATATATATATATATATATATATATATATATATATACACACACACACACCACACACACAAATTAATAAAGCTATAAAAAAAAGGAATTTGGGCCTATGCTACCAGAGAGAGAAAAAACATTAAAGAACCTCCTTTATTAAAATAAGATTAGTAGAATAGAAGTTCCCAATTAGAAAAAAAATGGCCTACAGCTGGAATCCAATAAAGTCAGACACACAAAACTCCACGATAACTTCAAGCTTCAAACTATGAAGTAATCCTCAGGCAGTTCAGTGAATCAAAATGAGAGAAACAACCTGAGTAATGTACCTAACCCGTAGGGGGGGGGGAACCATAAATAGAATTGCTTGCATTGGGGGGGGGGGGAGAAAATAAAATAAACTGAGTTATTCTATTCACAGCTTTTTAAAAAATTTTTTACTGCACAATGGGTTAGATATTTTTTCTTGTTCTCTGAACAGTCTGAGCATTGTTTCATAGCATGAAACTGGAAGTCATGATGAAGTTTTATTTCAGCCTTTCTTGGAGGTGAAACTCAGAGCTGTACTTCTGACATAAGGTGTGTGTATATATATTTGATAAATCCTGCAACCGAAAACATCTTGCTGTCAGAGAATCCCTTAAAAAAAAAAAAAAAAGTGATAACATCTGGCAGCCAGTATTAATCTCACCTTATTAAACAATGGAAATCCAGTGTTAAAAGATTTTTTTTTTAAATAGAAAAATGCTAACTCAAATTCCAGCCATCTTCCTTTTGCAGAGCTTGAAATAAACAATATTACTATATAAGCATCATCTAATTACATCTTAAACAACTATGAAAAGAATTTAACACTCAACAAAAAAAACCCTTGAAAATGGCTAAAGTGTTCAAAAATGCTTGGGACAACAAACACTGCAGACAATTTTTGCACTTCATGATCCCCACCTAAAGGTAAAATAAGAATATTAGAAAAACTAAATAAAAAAATTCAAATTTTCTTTGTCATATTCAACTAAAGTTAGGCACCACAAAATAAGCATTGGCATTGATCCTCAGGAAGAATTAGGCTGACATGACACAGCATTTGCTGTTCATAACCCCATGATCGTTACTGATGAAATGAACTTGCTTTGCCTTACCATGGGTAATTCAGGACCAACCGTCATTCCTCCTGTTTACATAGTCACCAAAGAAGCTAGCTTCTCTCCAAACTGCTGTGGTTGGCACCTGGTGCCATGACCACTGTATGTTATTCATTACCTGTGTCAAATTGAAAGCTGTCATGTTAATGCACTCAATACATCTGAAAGAGAAATACAATTGTTAAAATTTGGCACAGACTATGTAACATTAAATTATTTCCCATTTATAACATGCTAAAAATGTGCTCTCAAATACCTGGTACAGTGTATGTGTGCGTATATATATATATATATATATATATATATAAAATATATAAACATTTCCTATTTGTTCTTTATCTTATAATGTTGGATTGCAACATGTTTCACTTTTATTAAATGTTAGAATGATATACATTTCTTATTTGTTATATATATATATATATATATATATATATATATATATATATATATATATATATAATAGCACATAGTGTGGTCTGATGGAAATAAAATAGTGCTTGATGTAAAATAAAAGTTTAAATTTATACTAATAAATATACAAATATACATTTGTTCACCATTTAGTACTATTCTGGGTTTCATGCTCATGGCAATTGCCAGGCACAAATTTAACACTGACCATTGTAAAATTTTAATGTTAATATTTATAACCTAATTTTAGGATAGTGGAACAATTCATTTACTTATGAAATATAAAATAAATATATTTGAAAAAAAAAAAAAATTATTATTAAACACAAAAAATAATCTATTTGTTTACAAATATTTTTTTTGATAAAGAAATGAACTGATCCACTATCTTAACAGTCAATAATATTAAAATTTTGCAATGGTCAGTTTTAAATTAGTGCCTGATGATTGCTATGTATATGAAACTCAGATTTACCAAATAGCGAGAAACAAATGTGTATTTATTAGATAGATAGATAAGTGTGTGAAAGTGAGTGATAGCTAGATAGTTATTAGCTTAATTTTGATCAGAAATCTTCACTGTATAATGCTCAGTCTATAGAGAAAAAATTGGATTAATTACATTGATAAAAAGGAGATTATGTTTAAAAAAATAAATATTGCTTAGGGCAACATATTGTTTCATCAAGGGTCCAAACTTATTAAAAAAACAGTCTTAAGTGGCAAAAGTAAAACAATTATGTGCCATACGTGATACATGCACAGGCAATCATGTATCTTTCAATACATGACTGATGAGGTAGATTTTTTCCCACAGTAGGTTGCCATTTCTTTCTGAGGTAAACCAGTTGCCATCCAAGGCTACAGAACCCAGTCTGTACTGCTATTTACTCATAGCTGATTTGGGGGGGGGTAGAAGAAGAAGAGGATTCATACCTTTCCCAAGGGTATTAGCATGTAAGTGAATGTAATGGATTCTGGCTAGCAGTTAGAATTATTTCTTGTCATTTAGTTGAATGATATAGCTGTAACATTTTGAAAAAAAAAAACATGGTACTAATGCTCCACAGTATTGGTATAGGGTTAAGAAAAGCATCTCTTTTCTCCCCACGTAAAGATAAAATAAGCAGACCATGCCTGGCAGCCCTGTTTGAATGAACAGTTGAGAAAGACAAAACCATGGAGAGAGCAGTAGAAAACTACTTAACTATCAGCAATAGCAATGCACAGTTTACAGTTATTAAGAAGGAAACTGTGGAGAGCCATGGTCGTCAATGTGATGAAAGGACATGATATTTTAAAGGTATTTAAATTGCTATAAAAACAGCTGCTAAAGTTGGTAGGTATGACATTTAATAACTGCTAATAAGAGAGAAACTAACTGAATCTCAGATCAGGGAATGAAAAGAATAAGGACAAGTATAATGGGCTAAAAAGAGGGTCCATTGGGGGGGGACAGTTGTAAAAACAAGTCATGTATACCAAAGATAAGACAGTGAACAACTATGCTACCGACAGTGTACCATTCAACAACAAAAGATTTTAGTCAGCTACAAATGAGATTTAATCTTAACAATCTACTTGCTAAAAGAGGGACTGTCGAAAAGCAGATGGCTGTCAATAGTTTTTCAGAAATAACAAAAGAAAAAAGTGTCACCTTCAGAAATTACTTATTTGTCCAACTCAGATTATGAATGAAATATTGATATGAAGTGATATCAGAAAGTTCCAAATTTCTACTTTCTGTCTGAAATCTAGAAATCAGGATTGTTCCATCAGACAATAATGGCATCATGTTAGCAGCTTGGAGAGCAAGGTTCAAATACCAGTTGAGTTCATTACATTCACTTATGTATGAATATCATCAAGAAAGGTATGAATCCATCACTTCTCTCCCACCCCAACTATGGCGAAGATAGCAGGACAGACTTACTCCTATAGCCTTGAGTGGCAACCAGTCTAGGAAAAGGAAACTCTGTGAAAAGTTCTATCCTACAGTGTGTATACATGCGGCTGGGGACCATTTGTGAATCCAAATTCCCACTAAAACCCCCACTATAGATTTGCATATCTGAATGAATGTGACCTCTGCTACACCTGGTCAACTTTCATTTGGATGCATCGAGTTCATTAGACGGAGCCGGCTTAACCAACTGGTAACAGGCATGCATTGGACAATAGCCAATGACTGAAATATCAGTTTAAGAATTTGGTGGCATAATAATTGTGAGTTCAATCCCTGGCTTATCAACCCTTTTCAGGTTATATAAAGCCAGAAAATATTTTTAGATTGTAAGAATTTTTTTGGGGGAAATAATAAAGGTTTTAGTGATACAAGTTTTACTAATTAACCCATGGCTGGGGGAGAAGGAGTGGATTCATACCTTTCCCAAAAGTATTTGTGCATAAGTGAATATAACGAAACCAACTGAAATTGGAACTCAGCTCTTCAATTAACAATTCTTAGCTATTATCCATAACACCACCCTCACATCCAAGTCTACAGCACCTGATATTCCCACACAGTCACTCATTTAGGCACTGACCAGGCTTGGAAACAGAGCTAACAATGACTGTGCAGCACTAAAGAGAGAACAAGATGAGGTGTATGTAGACAAAGAGCAGAACGAGTATTTCATTAATTAAAAGGGTTCAGTTTGAAATTCCTTGGAAGTTATTCAGACTGATAGACACCTGAAGAAGGCTGGAGAATACAACAGCTGAAGTATTGCGATAATAACAAAAATAAGAATATTAGTTTGACTATAATGTAAATTTGATTGCATTGTTCAACAGAAATGTGTGTGCAGCTAACACTCATTTTTACCTAGCCTACTGAGTTAGATAGCATGAACTCTTGGTAGACTAATGTATTCAATTATTATGTGCAATTTTGTAACAGTGCTGTGATCTTTCCAATGCCTGACAGATTCAAGAATTATTTCTTTACCAAAATTTGTGTAGGGCTTGGTAAATTTTCCACTGAAACCCACTATTTTGTCAGGCTTTTAACAAATGCTGGTTATTGAGTTTTCAAGGCAACTGTCAGCAAAAAAAAAAAAAAAACAACAGAAAAAGGAGGAAAAATTTGGTAACCCATCCATGAAAACTGTTGCTGAACTATTCATCAACTCTCCCATTATTAGAACTAGTTCCTGGAGCCTACCAGGAGATCCTAGTCTGGGAATTTTTCAATAATCTTTTGGATATTTGATTATCAAATAATTCAAATAATTAAGTTTTCACCCTCCCTTCAAACACTAGAATTTACATGAAATCAGTGGGTGTTCTATAATGAAAAAGAAAAAAAACAAGGTACTCTACTGAATATATATACAAACCCAAATGTATGCTTCAAATAGGAGTTGACTGAAGAAAATAGAGTTACAAAGAAAACTCTAGATTATATATATATATATATATATATATATATATATATATATATATATATATATATATATAACTTATTACAAATTTTATTTGTAGAGATTAAATAAAAGATACAAGCGTGAAATTTGTAGCTCATGGTGGTGGTATATCAATAATACATCATAATCAACAGTGACCAGAATATGGAAAATTCCTGGAACATTTAATTTCCACTTATGAATTATAATATCGCATAAATATAGCCCAAATACACAATGCTCCCCCCCTCTCTCTCTCTCTCTACACACACACACACATATATATATATATGAAGAAATACATTTTTAAGAAGCGCTATATTTATGCGATAAAGTAATTACAATAATGAGGTGGTTGAAAGATTACAAATTTTCAGACTCCAGAATAATCTTTTTCTATAAATTTTGACAAGCAAAACTTGAAATACATTTTTAATGTTCAATAATGTTTGAAAACGGAAATGTAAACAAACAGGTGTGTATTTTTAAAAGCGGAATCAAGCAATCACATTTTTTTTAAATGGATCGGCTTGACTACCGTTTAACAAGCACAAGGTCATGGATAGATAATGACTCAAAACAATTGACTAAAAATGGAATAAGAAGCCTAATTGACTAAAAAAAAAAGTTTAAAATAATAATGCAATCTCACAATATTTTGACAACTCTGGTCTTACCGTTACTTGTAAAATTAGATTGAATTAAAAAGGCGATAGGGTTGAATTAAATTAGAATTGCTTATCACAATAGGCGAAGTTATTTAATTTAAATCATTAGTTTATTCTTAATCTTAGTTTTTAAGTTTTAGTAATGAATTCTTCGCCACCGTAATTATCAGCACTGTACGAGTGTTTAATTCCGTTTTCGGTTTAGTCAAGTTTTCGTCGTCGTCTTCCACCAACACCATGACGAACCGTGAGCCCCATAAAAACGGTAGTCAAGCCAATTAATTTTTTTTTAACCTATTAATTGCGAATGACGGAAATTTCCGTCAACGTAGTTCTATAGTTCACCTGCTGTCGACAGAAAAATGTCTGTCGAAGATATAAAAATTAACCATTTTTGTTTCAGGAATCATTCCAATAACTTTGTATTATTACGTAACGAACGCAATATAACAATTGTTTGAAACAAGTTGAGAGAAACACGTGTATATACGGACGGATGAAATCACAGGTGCAGAACTTTTCATCTGAGAGTGAAAACTTATATATAGAAAGAAAGGTAAGAAACTGTCGGTGTGTACACAAAGAGTAGTGATAAATAAATAAGATGAACAAAGCTTTTCACCTGTCAATAAAACAGGGTACATAAATGTTGCTGCTGCTGATGATGATGCATATTGTAAAGAATAAGCTTTTTGTACTTTGAATCAGAGATCTGAGCCATGCGCCCAACATGCAGCTGGACAAACAGCATTTATATACGACACCTCCCAGCTCAACGTCCACCCACATGGAAGGTGACTATCAACTGTAACATGGCAACCGGCCAATTATAAATGAAATCTACCAAATTTTCAACAAAGAGAACAGGAAATACTCAAAGGTACCAAGAAATTAGAAAGTAAAAAAAAAAAAAAAAAAAAAAAATGTTCATTCATTTGCCATTCAATTTTTTTTTTTTTTTTTTTTTTTAGAAAGTTTAAAAGTGGCTTTAAATTTTTAAATAAAACCAACACTTCATTTGAATTGCAGGGTTTTTTTTTTAAAATATTTTTTAAAACAAATTAAAAAAAAATTTTTTTACTAGTGGGTAATTATACATGGGTACTGAAAAGTTCTTGGTCTGACAAAAAAAAAAAAAAAAAAAAGGAAAAAGAAAAAACGCCTTAAATACTTATTAAAAAGAAAAATGTGATATTTGGTCAAATTTTGGAAAATGGATCGAGTGGAGAATTAGTTGACATTTTATTTTTTTAATTATGGCAAATATGCAAAATTTCGAAAAAGTGTTTTTAATGATATTTCATTTTTAAATTAAAAATATTGATATATTTTTAAAAACTCTAAGTTTAAAAGTTAAAGGAATCAATATATTTGTAATTGTACAATTAGTTTCTTTTCTTTTGTATTTTAAAAATTTTAATTCAAAACTTCCAGCCTTTAGTTTTAAAAAGCCATATTAATGATTCAATTTTTTTCTTTATTACGGTAAAAAATAAAATTAAGACAAAAATATATAGATCTTCAATTACCTGTCTATTGCACAATTTCTAAATTCATATTGTAAAGTTGCTTTTTTTTTTCTTTTGGTATTAGTCCAACTCCAATAAGCGAAAAATAAATGATAGCAACAAATAACCCAACAAATTCCACGCCTTTTCCCTCTTTTTACTAAGCTTAGTTTTTTTTTTTTTTTTTTTACACAAAACCACAAGAAGCATGATTCACAGTGAGGATCGAACTCACCACTACACAGTAATGGTCAACCTGACTAGCTCGTTAACCATTACGCCATAGCCAAACCTTTATTTTAAGTCTTGGTTATTAAATCTATCAAATTTCCTTTTCACTTTTGCAAACAATATCATTTTGGCGCTAGATTTTTTTTTCAATAGCGTCTCATTCATTTTTTTAAGTCATTTCTTCTATGTCTTCTTGTTTGAATAGAAGACAAAGTATTTGTGAGTTGACTGATTGTTTATCAAATGCGCTTATAAAATAACAATGTAAGTCAAAGTGGTATTTAAAAAAATATATGAAGAAAATAAAAATATTGCACCAAATCAACTGAGCACGAAAACATAAAATTAAAAATAAAATTAAAAAAAAATCTACCAATGCCATTTCCCTTCGACTTGGCAAATGGATAACTTTTTTTTACTTAACTCAATCAAAATACTTTCAAATACATTTTCAAAATTAATTTGAAATGGATAAAGAAAGACTATTATTTACATTTTCTCTTCTCAAAATGTTGTCCAGCCAACGATTGATGAACAAAAACAAAATAAAATGACTACCCTTCAAAATTCTATATTTTTTTAACATTGTTTTTATTTTGTTCTTATTTATTTTTCAATAGAGAGAAATATTGCATTGGATAACATTTAACAATGTATTGTAATGAATGAGAAAAACTATGATGCACAGTACATCAAGCATCAAGGAGTCAACAATAGACCAGATTACAAAAAAAAAAAAAAAAAAAAAAAATCAAAAACAGCACGTCCAAAAGAGGGGAAGAGAAAACAATAATAAAAGATTAAGCATCAAAAATAAAAGAATAGATCAGAAAGAAAAAGAGGGGAGGAGAGAACGAAAAGAAAACGTAACCAAAGCAAAGTGTCCAAGTTTTTGTTATTAACTTTTTTTAACCGTTTCTTTTCCCCTTGTTTTTCCAATACGCTACTCACTGTTTGGTCTCCTTTTGTTTTAGGAACCGAATCACAGAAAATGAAAAGAGTACATCAACAATAAAAACAGTAGCGTAATTATTTTTGAAAGAGAGAAAGGGTGTGTGTGCGTGATAAAGACGTGTTAGAGGTTAGGAGGGACTGAGGAGAGAGAGAGAGAGAGCAAAGAAGTGGGAAGAAGAAGAAGAAGAAAAAAAAGAAGGTTGGTATGAATCAGCCTCGGTCGGCAGCAGTGAGCCAGAGTCGACGGTAAAGACGATGACGAGGGACACCGATTCTCTCGTTGAATAGAGAAGCTACAGAGGTGAAGGAAAAGCGATATTGGCAGTCATTGAAAATGGCCCTTTCGTTGTCATGCTTACATGATGATGATGATGATGACGGCTCAGTGTCATCGGGAACACTGAGAGAGAGAGAGATATAAAGAGAAAGAGCCGGGTTAAATAAATAAACCCTTCAGTGGGAGAAAAGGGCACCAACAGCTAGTGGGACACGGTTGTACAATGGCCATAAAGTGAGGGGTCAGTATTATCAATATGAGAGTTTTGCTTTCTTCATGTCGATTCATCATTTTTTTTTTTTTTAATTCTAAAATTACTTTTTAAAATGTAGAGTTCTACAGAGGTAATCTTAAAAACAAAAAGCGATTTTTAGGCTAATTTCAAAATTATTATTGAATAAAAAAAAGAACAATTTGCTACATCACAAACGTGAAAAAAGTGTTTTAAAAACCAAAAGTCATTTAAAATATATAAAGGATATTAAAAACTTTATAGCTGAGAATTCACCCCAAATGAAATAAAAAAAAAAAAGATACAAATGAACTTCGAGAATCCAACCTAGAATTTTAGGCTAAAAATTATAAAAATTCAATTACATTGGTACATGACTCAACACCTTCGATCTAAAATTCAAAAAAAAAGTAAAGAGAAACACGCGAAATGAAATAAATGTATTTTTAAAAGTCAAAATAAAACTGCGAACTTTAAAAAAACTTGGAAATAATTTTTCCCCCTTTTTCTCGTCCCATGATGAAGGTCGAAAATAACAAACGGTAAACGTTTTTGTCATTTTTTGTTTATTTTCTTTTTTATCCCTAAACAAATTCAAACGATCACAATAGTAAACATTTTCTGACAGTGTCATTGTTGGAAAGTTTAAATAAAAATAATATAATCGTGTACAACACGAATATAGTCAAGTAAGAAGTCAACAACAAAAATGTCAACTTGATTTACAAACGAAAAAAAAAGAAAAAACGGCGTGAAAAATGATTTTCGGAAAATGATGTGCGTGGAAAAAGATGTAAATAAGACAAATAATTTCCTCCAGTTTTAAATTAAAAAAAAAAAAAAAAAAGATGTGAGGGAGCTACATTTATTATTTACACCCTGTTGTGCTTGACTTGCACACTTGCTACAAAAATATACAAAACAAGCAACAAAATGAATTTTCGTTGTCAACTAAGCTAAGCACATGGTTTCTCATGTTCTCTCTCTAAGCGCAAAAAAAAAAAAAAAAAAAAAAGCCTCAACATTATTTCGATTGTATTTTTGAAAAGAAAAGCGAAAGAAAGATCAGTTTTAAAAAGCTTCTTAACAAGCTATTCTTTTAAAATTAGATTTTAGAAAATATTTAAACACAACAGTTTAACTTTGAAACGTTTTTTTTTTACAGAAAATATACCATTATTTAAAAACGAAAAACAAAAATATACGAAATTTGAAGAGGCCGAAAAGAAAAATATGAAAAATTAATCTAATAAAAAAAGACAAAACTTTACACTAGCGAAAGAGAAAGAAAGATAAAAAAAAAAAACGTAAACAGGGAGGGAGAGTGGGTGGGGGAGAGTGTGTGTGTAGTGGGGGGGGCAATAGTGTCCCACTAGAAAATGAAAATCAGTTTCTTGCACTTTAAGTACATGCACACGCGGGCGGCTGCAAACAACAAGAAAAAAAACACAAGAAAAAAAGGGGGGGCATTATGATGAACCCTAATTTCTGAACACAGAAGGAGGTCATGAAGAAAGGAAGGAAGAGTTTACTACACACACGGAAACAAGCAACTTAGTGTAACTGTAAACAAAATAAGACAGACAAGAGATTTAATGATTGTAAATGAATTCAGGTTTGAAAACTTTAAAAAGAAAAAGAGAAAAAAAAATCTCGGACAAGAAAACTCTCCGCAATGAACACACAAAGATTAAAGATAAGCAAATAAAACAATGTAAAAATAACATTCTTAAATTTTCTAACGACACGAGGCACGCAATAAGAAAACATGAGTAAAAAAAAAAAAAACTTTTTTTTTTTTTTGCTTATTAAAAAGAAAAAAAGACTATTTGAAAAAAATAAAAATAATGGTCCTGTGTGCGCGAACTCGTGTGTCCCACGAAGAGGAGTTATTTGTCAGTTGTTCGTGCAACCCAAAAGAAACAACCGTCAAAAAACGCAAATTCAGAAATTATTTGTTTTTTTTTTTGGTTTTTTTTCTGAAATGAAAATATAAATTCAAATGAGAATGGTTTGCACAAGTTTGTTGGATTTATTTTACCCTTTTTTTTTTTTTAAATATTTATTTATTTTTCCCCCGAGAAAATCTGATGCAGAAACGGTTTTCCGCCGGGGTGACAATAAATGAAAAAGAAAAAAAAAAAAAGTGAAGGAGGACTTACCATGTGTGTAGCGACAGCATCAGGCTCCAAACTAAGTCTGATTGCTTAGTTCCATTCACTGAAGCAATGTTAACTTTCTGACAGAGATTGGCCAAGGGACGTAACTCTACAAGCACTTGCTCTACATGCGCACATAGCTCCAGATTGTTGGACACACGGTTTCTTCGCAAACGCTTCTCTTAAACACATTCGCGCTTTCTTTCTCTCATCTTACTTAGCATATCTCGGCTTTTTTAATTGTGCTGTTTTTATTCATTATGTTTTTATCTAATAAAACCGGCGTGTTTGTTTCTTTATGTTCATTATTTTTTTGTTTGTTAAATGCTTATTTTTTTTTTCACTTGCATTTCCGACTTTGCCTCTTTAGTTTTGGTCTCTTTTTTTATTTTTTTCTTCTATGATTTTTTCCACTTTTTTCGTCTTCATTCATGGATTTTTTCCCCCTATTTTCGTCCAATTCTTTAACTTTACTTTAAATATCCATCACAGTCGCCTTCGTTTTTATCGATCTAGCTTGAGATTTTTTAAAAATAAATCTCGTAATTTTGTGTGGTACAAATTTCTGTTTTAGCCTTTTTTGATTATGCTTTTTGTTTTTTCTTTGGTAATTTAGCGATGTTTATTTTTTTTTCATTCATTCTCTTTTTAAAATGATGGCTTTAGGCATTTCGAGCTTTGCTTCTTATCTGCATATTCAACAGAAATTACGTTTATTTTCAATCAAAAAGTGAACACCGAAAAGCAAGTTCAAGGTAAACGAAAACATAAAACAAGAGCTAATTTTACTTTTTTAAATTGTAAATAAATATTGGTCGTGTACTACTGTTCTGTTTTGTGTGTTTTTAGTCTTTCTTTACGATTCATCACGTCACAAGAGTGAGTCAAATTATTATTTTTCAAATTTTATCATTCACATTCAAAAATAAAGATTTTTTTTTATTCGTTTAAAGTCGAACGAAAAAATTGAAATCTCTTCTGGACAGGGACGGTTCTACGTTTGAAAATAACTTTCTTTACCGAAGAACTCGCATAGTAAAGGGAAAGTGAGTAGTTAGTACTGGAACTTCTAATTCTATACGACTGTAGAAGAAATCGCATTTAGCTTTTTCTCATCGCTGGAGTAAGTAGACTTAGAGATTGCAAAGATTCAAGAAGTACAGTCACGTAGGTAATCAATTTCCCCCTTGTCCGTGACTATTTTTTATACTTAAATCGTCATGTGATAATTAATAGCTTGCTTTTCTTTCTTTTTAACACTCTTTTCGAAGGAGCACTTTTGAGAAATTGATTCAATGAAAATATTGTTTCATGTCCTATGGTAATTTTACTCATGAAGTTTTTTTTAAAAAAACAAAAAAAACAAACTCTGTTTTGTGAGCTAGCATAAGCTTTTAAACGTGAAAGTCATGTTCGGATTGCTATCGTTCGGGTTTTGTTTTTTTTTTAACCTGATGAAGTGGAAATTAAAAAGTATTTTTTTTTTTTTTAGCCTGAAGGAAGAGTAGGGAAGAACTTTTTTTTAAAAAACCTTGATCAATTTAAATTAAAAAGTGTCATTATTAATAGTAATACTCGTATCATCAGAGTTGTTACTTTTTTATGACTGAATCTGTGCGCAATTTTTTTTTTTTTAATAATGATCAAAAATTTAACAGTCACCAATTATAAAAATAAGTGGAAAAAAAAAACCCTGGCCATTTGCCAAAGTTATACGATTGGATTCATGGAGATATAAAAAGAAAAGTTTTGTTTCGTTTAACTTTTTTTTTTTTTTTTTAAAGAAATATTACCTGTGAATGTAAATATCTATTTTTATTCGTTGTTTTAAGTGCAAAAGTTGTGGGGCGTAAAAAAAAAAAAAAACTATCCGCAGGTGACTTTCTTTCTTTGAATTCGGTACTTTCAAGAATATCCTCTCTTTTTTAAACACAACGACTTCGGAAACCTCGTCTTTCACAATATAAAGTACAAATAAGTCAACTACTCGTCTCCTGATTTCAATTTATTCACTTGTAAAGATGATAGATTATCTCTTTTCTTTTTCAATAAAAAGTAAGTCAACTCAAAAGTGTGTGTGATGATCATTGGTTAGAGACAACAGAGAAGAACACCAGAAAAATCAGTTGCAGTTGATCCTTTTTTTTTTTTTTTACATGTTCATCACAAGGTTTTTTTTATGCTACGGGTCTGGTCAGTGAATATCCTATCTCTTCTTAGTTGTAATGTAAAGCCTTAACGCTATCATATATCGTAATTGCCGTCGCCGCTACACTGACTACTCGTCCGGGTTCTCTGGAACGCGTTAGCAGGGGAAACGGTACGAATAAAAAGGGAGCACTGAAGATGTGTGTGTGTGTGGGGAGAATGATGAGACAAATAATAATGTAGAGACTAGAATTTTGTAAAATTGCTGTTAGAAACACAACTTGGCTATAGAAAATCGAAAGTCTGTATCTTTAGTGAAATCGTTAGCACGACTTAGTCTGGTCTAATCATAAAAAAAATAGGGATTTTTTTTTTTTTTTTTTTTTTTTCTGAGTAACGAACAATCTGTTTCTTTTCATCTTAAAAACAAGTCAAATGTAGTAATATCCTGAAATCGAATTCTCTACTCAAATGAAAATAATTCTTTAAAGAAAAAAAAGTTAGGTCTAGAATCAGTAACCAAAATTAAAACTTGAATTTTTTTTTTTACCGTTCTTTTAATTATTTGAGGGGACTTGTCAAATCATGCTAAAAACATTGAAAACTTTAAAATTAAAATAAATACTTTTTTTTTATTAAATTAATAAAATAAAAAAAGTGTAGTTCGTTTTATTTTGATACATTTCTGGTATAATTTCAATCGTAAATTCAAAATAAATTAAGTAAGTATGTCTCTTGATTTTGAAGAAAAAAGTTTTCTTTTATCATTAACTTCGACAGTGCAGTTATTGAAGACATTTTTAATTTTAAGCATTGATTCTATGTTCTTAAGGTAAAAAATCTGTTTTAGAAACAAATTTG
The DNA here is from genome assembly GCA_903632075.3 of Acanthosepion pharaonis. Taxonomy (NCBI): domain Eukaryota; kingdom Metazoa; phylum Mollusca; class Cephalopoda; order Sepiida; family Sepiidae; genus Acanthosepion; species Acanthosepion pharaonis. The sequence goes on from CAHIKZ030001858.1 coordinate 148,513, forward strand.
TCCTGGGTTTGTTTGTTGCCAGACAGATTTTAAAATTTTCTAAAATTTATTTTGAAAGAGAAAATATTTGCTTTGAAAATATTTATTCCAATCCAATCATTTTAAATTGGCTTGTGGGTACTTTTTTGTGGTCAACAACAAACTGTATCATTCTTAAAATTAAAAAAAAAACTCATTAAATTGAAAGGTAGAAGTGAAACAAGAAAAACATTTGTATCAGAACTATATATATATATATAAAAAATTTATTTTATTTTTTTTCTTTCGATAGCAAAAAAAAGTTACTTTCTTCATGGTAACCCGATTTTCTTACCCCACACTCCTCCAATTTTTTTTTTTTTTGTATATTCGACGACTTAGTGACATGAATCTTTCCAGAAATACACAAGCTCTACGCACAGATGAGAAGAATTCGTCAATACTACCCTCCCCATGTTCTTTTATCATATCTTCCTCTATGCTTGCCTCTTTATCTCTTTTTATTTATTTGTTTTACCACGAGCCATATTTTTTTGAAGATGATCCGTATTTTTCGGAATGGCATAGAAATTAATATTGGGTCCCCTGACAAAAGGTGGCTGTTCACAGGAATTTCAACACATACACAACAGCAAATATATTCCTGCAAATTCTAAAATAAAATGTGTATATTTTAAATAAAAACGGTTTGATGTTTTTTTAAGTTAAAAGTACTTGGAAAAAATTCTTCTTCTTATTGAAATGTTTGGCGATGATTTTTGCAAAAGCGAAACAAATCTGAGCCCCAGCATAATATCCATGGGTTGTTAAATTTGCAATAACCCCGCAGTTAAATTAAGAAAACATGGTAATGAGGTAATGTTTATGTTTTAAAAAGCGGTGATTAACCTAAGCTAAACATAAAAGTGAATTTATACAACTTTTTTTGTTGAGAATTTACAGCAAAAAATAATAAACACTAAATTAGATTCTCCAAAGATTGTAAAAAATCCTCAACAGAAAAAAATGTATTTTATAAATACACCTTCATTATGTGTTTAAGTTTTATTGCAATTCTAATCATCGCTTTTTAAAGCAATACGTTGCCGAAGAGAGTGAATGTAGTTAAAAAAAACAAAAAAACCCCAAAAACAGTGTCGTTGGAAAAACTGTCCTTTTGACACACTGTCTTACTGCGGGCACGTTTGTCCATCTTTGCCAGAATTTCATTCAAATTGTGTGTGTGTGTGTGTATATATATATATATATATATATATATATATATAAGAGAGTTGTCGGGACCGGAGAAGAAGTCTCTTATATCCGGGTTTGGTCTATTTTGTTTAGGTAACACAGGCTCTAATTTGGGACCAGAGAAAATCTCTCTTATATCCGAGTTACACTGTATATATATGCAAATTGATAAAATAGAAAAAAACAGTTAGATTGATGATCCGAAGTTCTTTAGCATTTTTGTTTTTATTTTTAAAAAACAGTGCTCGATACATAAGTAGGGCCTAGATTATAATTATTTACTTTAAAAATATGATTCCATCACTACACAGGAATTACCATGTTTCAAAAACAGAAGCTAAAAACTTCCAATTTAATTACAGAATTAAATTAAATTAAAGTACCTTGTTCTGTTTCATTTTCAAGCAAATTTTGGAATCCAAAATTTTGGTTTTCAAAATTCGCTTGAAAATGAAACAGAACTAGGTACTTTAATTTAAATTTGCATTTAAATTTTTGAAGATCAAACTTAAGTGGAAAGGAGAAAACTGGAAGCTAAGTTCACAAGTGAGAAATGCAGGAAAAGAAACTGTTATCACTGAACTCATATCAAGCCAATTCAAATGTAAATTGATGAGATGTTGTTGCTAATCTAGTACTGCATTTAAATTCATAAAGTCTAAAGGTACCATAAAAAAGAGCTCATCCAAACAATTATCACGAAAGTATTTATAGAAAATGCACAGGGTGGCAACTTTATGGCAGTGGGAAAATGACTGAAGCTGAGACACCAGTTCAGGACCAATAATATTACTGAGTCAGTTTTGGTTTTCATCAAGAATCTCTAAATATATAGCAGAAGCCCCAGACCATATGTAGCAGCAAAGTATGGATGAATGGGAGACTTATAGATATGTAAGATAGATTCAGTAGAGAAAAAGTGTCTAGCATGACACAGTGTACCAACCAGCAATAGATCAATATTGTCTTTCCACTTCATGTCAGCTGAGGAAGTTAACCGGAGAAGGTGCAACAAGTCACTCTCTTGGAGGTTAGCATCAGCCATGCTGATGGAAGGCAAAAAGGGGTCTCTCAGATGATTAATAGATAGCAGTTTTGTTTTGGAGGCATTAAAATTAACAAGCCATCTTTTGCCCCAGTTAACAACAGATTGTAGGCCAATTTTGAGATCAGCAGCCAATATGACCATATCTATCTGATCAGACTTACTATCAAGACAAGAGTAAATGGTTCTGTCACCAGCATAGATACCAAGTTGAGAGCTGATGTCATCAGGAAAGTCTTTAATGAAAATTTAAAACAAAGTAGAAGCAAGGATAAAGCCATGGGGGACACTGCATTAATACCAAAGGATCTAGAAGAGTGACCATTTAGGACAACTTTTATTTCACTATTTCATAAGAAAGACATAATCAGTTCAAAAATTCATCCTGAGACACCATAACTTTTCAACTTATGAAGATCGGTATGCCAAATTCTGTCGAACGCTTTTGAGATGCCCAAAGCAATAGCCTGAGTTTCACCATTTTTGTCTAAAGCTTGAGAGACTTTCTGCAATTAATCATTAATACATCAGCAGTTGACCTAGAGAAACGAAAGCCATATTGTTTGTCTGAAAGAAGGCCGTGTGATGTGAGATGCTTAACCAATTCAGAGTTGATTAGGGCCTCTAGTAGTTTATCAAACAGAGGTAGAAGGCTAAATATAGCCGATAGTTGGAAGGGTCGGATGGTTCATCTAAGTCCTTAAAAACTGGAAAACAGCCAAGAATTTCCAACAATCTGGAAAACAAGAGGCAGCAAGGCACTTACACAGTTTAGAGAGAACAGGAGCCAGTTCAGGAGCACACCTATTACAGGGAGACCATCAGGTTCACATGCTTTGTGGGGATCCATATTAGAGATGATAGCAGAAATCATGGAAGGGGTTATATGCATATCACTCAGCAGAGACTCAGCTCTGTTATATTAAGCATTTGGTAGTGAGAGAAAGGAATAACGAGGATTAGATTTGAACGTTTATTGCTGGCATGTTGAACAGAGATTGAAGGATGGGTGGAATGTCCGTTTCAGTGGCTGGTTGTCAGGCTGGCAGTCAGGTGAAAGGGTAGCACTGGGAGTTGACCTAATTCTTGTGTGGGTTTGGTGTAGTCACTGGATATGGTTAGTGCATGTTGATTGATTGAGGTCACATTGGTAGGTCGTTTTGTTGCTTGTTAGGCCTGTCCTAGGGAATGGGGCTTAAATCGGATTGACGTAGTTGGTAGGCCTGTTCTATGGAACGGCCTCATACATGTTGGTGGATTGGTATCACATTGGTGGGTTGCAAGCTTGCAGAGTTGGAGTTGTTGCTTGTGGAATCAGAATCACTTGTTTTGTAGAGTTGGAGTCACTGCTTGTGGTGCTGGATTTGGTATGGTGGCAACATTGGTGACAAGGAAGGCTTGTAGCTTGGTGTTGTCAATGTGGAGATGTTATCAAGTTGGTATCGCCGTGGTGACATGGTGTTGAAGTTGTGATGTTATCATGATGGTATTTGCTGAGGTGACAGTGTTGTGGATGATGAAGGGTTGTAGCTGGGTGGAGTTGTAGCTGGTGTTTGCCAAGGTGATGAGGTCGAGATGTTATCAACACAAAGCTGAACAGTCAAACCTGGGTGTGGTAACAGTCATTGAGAGATGTGGTCATGTTGAGTGGTAGCGGTGATGGTTACAATGGTGGTGGCAACAGCAGCAGTGCCCTGCGTGACAGCCAGCTGCATGCCAGGCTGCAATTGACAGGTGTTGTTCTCAGAGACTTGCTTTTAAGCGAGTCTGGTAGCCCTCTGGGGCATCTCCCTCTCTAGCGGGAACGTTCGCGATTGACCATTACCAGTGCTTGCTTCATAGACTGGATGTGATGAGTGGAACTCTATGTGCAGAAAACAACTTTTGTTATTTCATTCTCTGCCTTTGTGGTGTTCACATCCGGCCAGCATTCAGAATGAATCAGAAAGAAATCTAATTGCAACAAAGTATAACAGTCTGAAGTGGAAAGTCAGGCAAGGATTCTTCAGATGAGTCAAGAATAGAGTTTAAACGGAATTTACAGGCAAAACATTCTGCTTTATCAGCACAGGATGTTAACATCTCAAATTGATTGTTAAGAGAAGGCATAGAAAACTTACTCTTATTTAATACACTATTACAGAGCCACCAGTAGTGACAAGTGTCATATATTTAATTTTTCTTGTGTTCTTATAATTTTTTTTTCTGGTTTGGTTGGGTTTGGTTTGTTTTACAGCATATCAACCTCAATGGGTTATTTAATGCTGACAAAATTTTTATTGCTGGTAATATTTTGTTTTGTCAAAAATCTATTTCTGGTAATAATTTTTTCCTTCAAAAATGTATTGCAGGTAATATTTTTATTTATTTATTTTTTTTGGAAAAAATATTACCAGCAATATTTTTTTGAAAAAAAATATTGCTGGTAATATTTTTTCCTTCAAAAATGTATTGATGGTAATAATTTTTTTCCAAAAATATATAGCCAGTAATATTTTTTTCAAAAATGTATTGCTGTTAATATTTTTTTTTCAAAAACATATTGTTGGTTTTTTTTTTTCTTCAAAAAATTATTTACTGGTAATAATTTTTTAGAAAGTATTTTTGGTATTAAAACCTATTTTTACACTTTCATAGTGTTTTTACCCCAGTTTGGGGGTTAATTATTTGCCCATAGCTGGAACCCTAATAGGTGCTACCACCCTGAGTCAGGGTGGACCTGTGAACACCAGCAAATAAGAGGTGGTTGCATGCTTCTCAAAACCTCCTGATCAGAGGCCTTGCTGCTGGACATAGTTTATTGTCTTACTCAGGACGCAGATGTAGTTTATCGTCATACCCAGGACGGAATTTTTTTCTGGACATAAATTATATAGAAAATGTCCAAATGTTATGTATGTTTGAGTGCATTCAGTGATTCTTTTAGCCATCATCAAGGATGATTTTATTTATAATTTTAATTGAATATATGGATTTTTTTTATGTATGTATCTAGAGTTATAGGAATGTTTTTATATAACTCTATATCAGTGAGTCTCAAACTTTTTGAAGTCGGGATGCACTTGAAATCCTATCACTATATACAAATTTCAGAAAAATATGTTATAATGAAGTCAAATATTGTAAAAAAGAAAAAAGGCAATAAAAAAATATAAAATAAAGCATACCTTAAGTTTATTTATTCTTGTGTTTATGAGAAACATGAGCCTGATGAATCTTAGCCATTTCCTCAATGTTTGGGTGTATATTTGATAGGCAAACTCTCATTTCCTTGTCAATACATTGAAGAGTTCCTCTCTTTTTGCACTTAATTGTGGTGAGAGCAGAAAATCCTAATTCACATAAATATGAATGAGACAGGTACCACAATATAATAAAAGTAAATATATTTATTTCTTATATCTGAACACATATTTCTCTGGAATGCCAGGGTGCACCTAAACATCTTCCAAGACGCACCAGTGTGCCCAATTTGAGAACCACTGCTCTAGATACATACATAAAAAAAATCCATACATTCAGTTAAAAGTAAAAATAAAATCATTCTTGATAATGGCTAAGAGAATAGCTGAAAGTGCTTAGACATAAAGAACATTTGAAAAATTTCTACATAATTTATGTCCAGAAAAGAAATAGAATTATAAGAACACAAGAAAAAAAAATTAAATAAAAATCTTAACTGCAGTATCTTGTCAGTTGTTTTTAATGAAACTTTATTATAAAAAAAACTTGCACCAATTTCTATAAAAAAGAAAAATCAAGAAGTATAAGCAGTTAATTGCTGATACCCCCCTGACAAGTGGATGGATGTGTCCATCTATAAAACTCTGGAGCCAGGATGTTGAAGGTAATATCACTCAGCTAAGCTTTTACTTATATGAATTCTCTCTCTCTCTCTATATATATATATATATAATGTACTAACAGGTATATAAAATGAAAATTTTATGTCTTAAAATGCTATATATATATATATATATATATATATATATATATTGCTCGCCTTGATAAAGTTGAAAGCTGAAGTGTCGACAAGAACTAAGAATTTTTTCCAATTGTCATTTTTAAACAAATTTGTCTTTTTTTTAGAATTATTTCTAGGATATATATATATATATATATATATATGTAAAGAAATGCTTAATTTAAGATTGCTCTGGTTTCTTAAAGAAACCAGAGCAATCTTAAATTGAACTAAGGCTGTAAACACAAGAATTATAATACCAATCCTAACACTTGCAGTACAAAACACAATAGTTAACTAGCTAATGGGCTACTTTAATTAACTTTAGCTTGATTTTATCTAAGAATAAACAAGACCAAATAAAGATAAAACAAAATAAGCCGGGCTAGAGTGGTTAAAAAGAAAAAAACAGTTTATATATTAACATACCTTGTAATTTTTACATTTAAGCATGACTGAAAACATTGTGCTTGATGCTAGGAAAATATTTCTGATGGAAAAAATAGAAATGAATATCCTCATGCAAATCTAATTCTTCTTTGTAATACATTAAAGTTTTTAATATTAAGGTTAAATATTTAGACTATCAAATTCTATAATAGTACCTATCTCAAAGCTATAAAAATACAACCACTCTTCACAGTGGAATGCAGAGGTTTGGTAATGTCTGGGGCCAATTCTTTCATTGTGTGCCCCTAAGACTCAAGTAGGGGGTGCCTCAAATGTGAGAAAGGATATGTCAGTGAATGTTGGATGGTCTCCTCAAAGATGAAGAAGAGACTCGAGGCAATGGAGGTATGGTTCTACAGAAGGATGCTAAGGATACCATGGACCAAACATGTGAGCAATGATGAGATTTTGGAGAGGATGCAAGCAAGTAGGAAGCTTACCATCAGGAAGCAGCAGCTGAAATTTCTGAGACACATAATGAGAAAGGAGGGCTTGGAGAATCTGATACTCAAAGAGTTGATAGGGGAAAGATAGACAAGAGAAAGCAATATATAACATACCTAGCAGATTTAAGCAAGTGGATTACAGAACAGGGTTTGGAAGAAGTAGCAAAAGGACAAAACATATTGAGGACTACAAGGGATAGGGGGAAGTGGAGAGCCAAGATCGCCTACATCCTGAAGGGACATGACACATAAAAGAAAAAGAAAAGAAATGTCATTAAAATATATCACAAGTAAAAAATATTCAAGACCAGTGAGGGTGGCTCCGTCTGGGGGGTGGGGGTGAGGATCATAATTCCATTAATCTAAGGGCACCAAAACATTATAATCCACCACTTTGTACAACATACAATGATGAGTGGTTGGATTTTTTTTAGCAATTTTCTTATTTTATGAGATTTTAGAGCTTATCATAAATCTGGTCGTGGTGGTGTTTGTATGTGGGGGGGGGTCATTAAACAGGCAAGCTGTTAAGTGAAAAATGGCTGTATTCTATTTTGAAGGTAATGAGAAAAAAATGATGTATGTTATTATGTAGATCAATCTGGCAAAAATTACAGGTAAGAATAAAAGTTTTAGGTAGACAATCTAATGCATTAATGAACGATGTTAATATCAATATTATATGGCTACTAATAATCAATAATAATTGATACCATATTAATATCAATGACAATGCATAAAATGAAACCTGTGCAGTATTTCTACTGTCACTAATTCTTTGTGGAAGCAATGATATTTATATTGTCTGGCCATCTTGTTTAGAAAGTAATAGATTTTTTTTTTAAAACTGATAACACACAATGTTTAAGAATACATAAAGGCTAAGCCAAAGAAACAAGAAAAGAAAAGTTGTGCTTCTTTTGAAAACCTCCTCTCATCTGACTTTTGATGGACTCTGATGTGTCTCTGTAGACTGCAAATCAATTTCAGCAGTCTGTGTCATCAGTTACTGAATAAATGAATAAAGACGAGAAGGCTGTACCAAGTAGATGTGAATGGGAAAATGATACTGGGTCTCAAGCCCAAATCCAGACAGACATTTCAAGTCTATTGATTTCATATGGATTGAATACATGCTGGTCATATTGATATAATAGGAATTACAATGCACATATTGTAACCTTCCTTGATGGTACAGATAACATACTAACCAATTTATTGAATATTGTCCTTCTATAAAGAGTTAAAGAAACTCTCAAAATGACTACATGAATATAAAAAGTTGCACAATTCCTTTCCTAGATTTGATATATAAATTTGTTATGAAAAACGAGAGGCCCCAATATATTAAGGTTGATTGATGAAAAAAGTTAAAAGAAGAATTTTCTTAATGATAGAAGTTATTCAATACAAGACTCAAGAGCCACTCAGAGTAGAGTTGCTGTAATATATAAACTATGTGATATGAATGAAAGAGAAGTTGTGAGGATAAGGAGATAAATAAGTAATGACTCTTAGGAGGTTAAGGAAAGTACCCAAGTGGGAGTTTTTTTCTACAATGTGGCAGTTTATGGGAAAAAGCTGTGAGTGAAACTTTCTTCTAACCTTTCGAATATGGGGGAAATTAGGGTGATTTGATTCTATGGGAGTAGCATGGCATGTCCTAGCAGTAAAGGTCAGAACAAGTGTAACTAAAGAATGGAGCGCTCATCTGAACATTCTCCATGGAAAAAGTAATAACAAAAAGACTGAATTCACATTAGAAAATCCCTGTTACAGATGTCTGCTTCAACAAAGCTAGTACACTCAAACCCTCGTTCACAATGACTTGTGCCTTCATGCTAGCATAAACAACAGCTGCTGAACAGTTTCATCTACCCAATTTCACTCACAAATTCCAGTCAACCATAGTATGGTTTTTCAGGAACTTCCCAACAATGCCACATACTGGGATTAATTTCTCAGGCTGATTTTATCATATCACCTTCTTGACAAACTGACCAATATGAGATTCGAACCTTCCAAGGTTGGAAAGCAAATACACTGACCACTTGGCCTATGTGCCCATTAGCATAGTATAGAGTAACATTTAACCGTATAATCGACCATTGAAAAAAGTATTTTTATTCATATTTTCACACAAAGAAAAAAGATGTATAAGATATTTTGCATTAAAAGAATAAACTTCCTTAATCTCATAAAAATGCAGGAATTAAAAAACTTCTTCCTATTTTCTTTTTTTAATTTTTCCTTATTCAGTGGAAATTTGTTAATGAGACTGCCTAGGATAAGTTAAGGAAATATGAAAAATTTGAGGGGACTTGCTGTCACTTTATTCCCAACCACCAGACACATAAGGTTAATATGCAGATAAAAGAAAAAGAACAATCATCATCTTTAGTAGTAGAAGTGATAATAATTATAAATATAGTAAACTAGTCAGGAAGGAATAAAAAAATAGGCATAACTACGCATGAACAGTAATTCACAGGGAACTGTGCAAGCAACTATATTTTGGTTTGTTTTATTTTACGGCATATCAACCTCAATGGGTCAATTCATGCGGACAACTGTTTTTTTTTTTTCCTGGTAATATTTTTGTTTTGTCAAAAATCTATTTCTGTTAATATTTTTCCTCAAAAATGTATAGCTGGTAATATTATTTTTTCGAAAACATTATCAGAGGCTTTGCTGTTGGACGCAGTTTATCATCATACCCAGGATGCAGATGTAGTTTATCGTCATCTCCAGGACGCGGATATAGTCTGAGTGTTAACTATTTGTCCATAGCTGGGACCCTAACAGGTGCTACCACCCAGGTCAGGGTGGACCTGGGAACACCAGCAATTAAGAGGTGGTTCCACGCTCCACAAAACCTCCTGATCAGAGGCCTTGCTGTTAGATGTAGTTTATCGTCTTACCCAGGACGTGGATGCAGTTTATCGTCATACCCAGGATGGCTATATTTTGGTCACACAGTCTAATGATATACAAAAACCAGAATCATCCTCTGTAGTAGTAGTAAAAGTAGAAGTGATGATAGCAAAATAGTCTAGGAAGAATATAAGAATAGGCATGACTGGGTGGTAAGAATAAATCACAGGGAACATCATCTCTCATCGCAGGGCATTTTCTCAGACAAGAAATATGGCTTTCGTTTCTCCAGCTCACTGCTGATGTACTGATGATATTTGTGGAAGTGTTTATCATGCTCTACATAAAAATGGTGAAGCCTGGGCTGTTGCACTGGACATCTCAAAGGCCTTTGACAGGGTCTGGCATACAGATCTTCTCCACAGCTGAAAAGTTAGTGTCTCCAGACACTTTTTTAAACCATCTTTCCTATGAAATTGTGAAATGAGAGTTATCCTGAATGGCCACTCATCTAGATCCTTTCGTACTAATGCGGGTCTCCCTCACAGCTCCTTCCTTGATCCTACTCTATTTTGAATTTTCATTAATGGCCTTCCTGATTACATTAGCTCTCAACTTGGTATCTACATTGACAAAAACAATTTACTCCTGCCTTGATAGTAAGGCTTATCACTCTGACAAGGTCAAAATGGCAGCCAATGTCCAAAACAACCTCTAATCTGTAGTCAATTGGGGTAAAAGATGGCTTGTTAATTTTAATGTCTCCAAACCTAAACTTCTCTTCATTAATCATCTGAAAGAATCCTTTGCTACCTTCCATCAATATGTCTGATGCTATCCTCCAGAAAGGTGGCTCATTGTGCCTTCTCAGGTTCATGTTCTCTGCTGAGATGAAGTTGAAATACTATATTGAATCAATTGTTAGGTCATCTGTTAAGAAAGTTGATTCATTATATCAGGCAAGAAAATTACATATTTATAAGTCCATGCTTAGAATATTGCTGCCACATATGTTCCAGTGCCCCTGGTATTTACATTGAGCTCCTTGATAAGATCCAAGAAGAATCTGCAATATTATTAGTCCTGATCTGGTGGCTTGGCTCCAGCCACTTTCCCACTGCCATAAGGTTACCTCTCTATGTCTTTTCTATAAATACTTTTATGGTAATTGTTCGAGTGAGCTCTTTGCTATGGTACCCAAAGTTTTTGAATTTAAGTACAGCACTAAACTGGCATAGAGATCTCATCAATTTACAGTTAAGTTGGCTAGATGTAACTGTTAATTCTATGCTAACAGTTTCTTCTCTTGCACTTCTTACTTGTGGAACTCCCTTCCAGCTCCATGCTACTTTAATCTCCAAAAATTTAAATGCAATGTCAATTACTATCTACCGTCCTGATTACTCTTTTCCTCTTCCCACTTATTATTAATGTTTATGTTCTTAATTCTTCCATGCCCTGTAACCCCTTCTGCTTTAGTGGCATTACTGCCTTGCTTGGGATGATAAAAAAAAAACCAAGTATATTTTGGCTACACACAATGGTATGTGAACAGATCAGAATCTACCCAAGAGAATGAAACACATGAAATCCTTAGGGACTTTCAGATTCAAATGGATCACCCGATCCAGGCTAGAGGACTGGATCTAGTTGTTGTAAACAACAACAAGAAAAACATGTCAACTAGTAAAAATTAACACTTAGGAAGTAGTTTATCTTGTTGTCTGTGATAAATTGTCATATTTTACTGTAGAAATTAGATGTGGAAAAATAAGTACATTTTCATATATTTACATAAAATAGTCATTGATATAAAATACTTTATATTTAATAAAATGTACAAGATTTCACTCTGACTGATAAAAATATTACCTTTTAAAAGCAAATTTGAATATAAAAGACATCAGTCAGTTATGTGCCATGCTTAGGCGATCCTGTATCTTTCGATATATCACTGACAAGGCAGATTTTTTCCTGCAGTAGTTTGCCATTTCTTCCTGTGGTAGACCAGTTGCCATCCAAGGCTATAGAACCCGGTCTGTCCTGCTATTTACCCATATCTGGGGAGGAGAAGAGGAGGATTCATACCTTTCCCAAGGGTATTAGCATGTAAGTGACTGTAATGGATTTGACTGGAATTTGAACTTGGTTTTCTGATTCCTTAATCCAAGCTGCTATCAATTACTCCACTATGCCTCCCTCACATAAAAGCTTGTAAATCTCACTGAAATTGAAAAAGATAGCTATTTTAACCTCCATAGGTAGCTGAAGAAGTTGTGGAATATGAAGGTGACAGTCATACTAGTTGTTATTGGATCACTAGGAATAGCCTCAAAGAATCTCAAGAAAAGGTTAGAGGAACTGGAAATAATTAGAAGAGTTGGGACCATCCAGATGATAACATTACTAAAAACAGTGAGAAAAAACAAGTGTTGGAGTATTAAGGAAACTTGCTGTCACTTGGTGCCCAGTGTAAGCCACCAATTAACACTGAATGAGTGAACAATAATAAATAAGTAGATTTAATCATTAACAAGGTACAGGCAAATGATGATAAAAAAGAGAGGAATTTGAACAGCAAAAATCAAAGAAAGAAGTTATCTTAAATGTAAGACAGAAAGTCAATATCCAAGTTTAATAGGTATTTTAAGTTTTTACCAGTTTTTATTCTATTTTACTTTTTTTTTTTAATCATTTCCCCCCAAGAAAGGTGATAAAGTCACTAAGATGTAAGGGGCTATTGGAAATGAAAAGAACAGGATTCCAAGAGACAGAAAATGACAAAAAACGTTGCATTTAAGTTTGTGAGTAAAAGTGAGAAGCCAGAAAAGAGTTCCACAAGCAAAAAGTATGAGAGAAGAAAGCTAGATGTAAACGTGTAAGTGTTCTATGCTAATGCGCGCATAGAACACTTACGGGTTTACATCTAGCAATTTGAACAGTAAAATGACGAGACCCAGCAGCTAATATAGTACTGCACTTAAATTTATAAATTGATTGATTCATTCATTTTCTATGGCTTATCAACCCTTTGCAGGTTATTTAAAGCCAGAGAATATTTTTAGATTGTGAGATTTTTTTTGAGATAATAATGATTTAATGATACAAGTCTTACTAATTAACTCATAGCTGAGAGGAAAAGGTGGATTCATGCCTTTCTCAAGCATAAGTGCATGTAAGTTGATATAATGAACCTAACTGGAATTTTTGAGTTTGGCTCTTTGATTAACATTTCTGAGCCATTATTCATTATACCAGCTGCATATCCAAGCTTACAGCACCTGCTATTCCAAATCATCTAGGTACTGATCAGGTTCAATGTTGCTTAACTTCAGTGATTGTACAAGAACCAATGTTTCAATGTGATGTGGCTGTAAGCCTTAAATTCATAAAGGCAAGGTCCAAAAGAGGAAAGCTCATCAGAACAATGACCATGAAAAGGAAAAGGGAAGCTATGTTAAGGTGGTGAGAAAGAGACTGAAGTTAAGATGCCAGGTTAGGACTGATAACATTGCAGAGAATCTCTAGATATATAGCAGAAGCACCAGATCAGATGTGGCAGCAATATTCCATGCACGGATGACTGGTAGATGTATAAAAGTGTAAGATAGATTTTGATTAGAAAAATTTATTTTTTTTTTATGTGTGGATGGCATAATGGTTAATGACTCAGAGAGATAAATTGGTGAGCCAAGTTTGAATTCCAGTCAAGTTTGTTGTTCACTTTCACACAAATACCCTTGGGAAAGGTACGAATCTATCTGTTAGCCCCTAATTCTGATTTAAATAGCAGTTTTGACTGGGCTCTTGGATTGAGGTGGCAACCAGTCTAGGAGAAGGAAAAATCTGAATTAAAATCTAGCCTGAAAAGAGATAGGCTCCAATAGATTATCAATAGATAATAGAAAGAAGCAATAGACACACACCACTGCTGCTATGGCTGCAGTAACTGTGGTGCCGTTACAAAACTAATGGGTAACAGGATTTGTGATATGATGTGACATTTTATTTTTTAGATATACAAGAGTAAGTTAGTAATTAGCTATAAACATCACATCATTAATCACCCAGGAAGGAGAGAAATTTAATCCAGTACATCACAGCTTTTAAATTCATCATAATTTAGAAACAATCAAAATTAACACTTAGGAAGTAGTTTATCTTGTTGTCTGTGATAAACTGTCATATTTTACTGTGGAAATTAGATATGGAAAATTGACTTTGTGGAAAGTAAGTACATTTGTATATATTTAAATAAGATATTCTTTGATATAAAATTATTTATATTTAATAAAACATACAAGATTTCAACTGGACTGATTGAGAAAAATATTTTTTTAGAAGCAATCTGAATTGAATATGATTGCATGTAACTTAATAATAGAGCTTACTAAATGGTTAAAGGTCACTAAAACTGAAGGGAAATAAAGCAAATTGGTATAGTTTATAGTTTTTCATTATTAATACAAAAAGATGAGATAAAATCAAATAGGAAAATAAAAAAAGAAAATAGAATTCATATTATAATAAAGCTGAAATATTAATGAAAATTGTCCAGTAGTAAAAAGGGACCTGTCAATGCAGGTAAAAATATACCAAATGCATCACCTATAGAGAAGTAAGAACCACATTATAGTGACCATCTACCAAGTAAATGCTTACAGACTGAAATATAAAAGGCCAATAATTAACGTTCTCTGATCCTAATAAATACATATAGACTCAAATATAAATGGTCAATATTTATCTGTCCTTGAACCAAGTAAATGCTTATGTGTTTGTATAGCGAAGAAAACGGTGACTTACCTTGTCAAACCAAGCGAAAGCGCATCATGTGTATCCTACGACAGAAAAGAAAATTACTTACCAAAAAAAAGGGGACGTATTCCACATGATATGCTGAAGACGGAATATTTAGATTAAAAACAAGTCTGTCACAGGAGTCTCTATAAAAGTGTTTTAATATGCAAAAATTTGGCATCCTCTCCCAGTTGTTGATGAATGAAAAAAATGCTCGGCTGATAAAAGCAGTTGGTGTTCTCGAATCGAGAGCGAGAAATTGATGTATTTTGGCTACCGTGTTCATCGGAGAGTGAGTTATTTTTCTGACTGGTTACGTGCAATAGGATTTGTGGGATAATACCTGTGAATCAAGTTTTCGGCATTTCTTTCTGCCCCCGATATTTGAGTCTGAACTTACAGTGATTTGTTCTCTGCATTGTGGAATTAATCTGCGACAAACATTTCCTTTGCTGTCAGAACGCTTACAGTATGTAGCATCCGTTGATCTCAAGAAACAGCGTCTTTTATGGCTGTATCTGGCCTACACAGGAGTGACAGTCTCTATTGCAATGAATGCATCTGACAATGCTCTCCCCTGATGTCGCTTTGTTTTCTTTCTGTTGAGCATGCTTCTCCCCAGTGGCAAGCCTTCATTTCTCCTCTCCTCACTCTAGTCCTTGGTGTACATTGTGTCTCAACCATGAGAAATCGTTGGCAATATCTTCCCTCCTTTCAATATCCATTGCCCTCATATTCCTTTTGCAGATGTCTATAAAGCAAAGATAATGCTGCCCTTGTACCCTCTTTGCTGATGGCCAGTTTCTTGTAGAGAAAGGCCTTTAGAATCCTCCCATCTGGTATACTGTGTACATGTCCAATGCTTTTACAGACTCAAATATAAATGGCCAATATTTAACTTTCTCCAAACCAAATAAATGCATATAAATTAAAATATAAAGGACCCATATTTATCTGTCCTTCAACTAAGTAAATACATATAGAGTTAAATATTACACCAAAATGAAAAGTTAAAAATGTTGCTCACAATAAAGAAAATCATTGAATATTGTAGAGTACTGAAGTGTTAGTGTTGATGGAACGTTAGTCATTGCTTGTATTAGTTAATATTTGTAAGTATAAAAATCAGGGAATTAAAAAAAAAACTTAATGAATTCTGTATTCAAATTTTATTGTTTGTTTCATATCTAAACAAGTCTTTAATTTTCATCATTTAATTCTGGCTTTTAAAAAACATTTTTAGTTTATTCTACAAAGGCTTTTCCCATTATACACATTCAGATATAAATTTATGATTTTTGCACATCAACAACAAATATAAGTAATATATTGATTTTTTTATTGATCAAATCTATCAGATTAGAAACTTTGCAATGGAAGTTGATAGCTATTTTATAACGTTTCTTTAATACTGGTATTTTTTAAAGCAGGCAAGTTTGGTAAGTAGACAATAAAAGTTTATTCTGACATTATTTTTTAAATTCTTTAGAATAAACAAAAAGATGTTTGATTTACTCTAATAGTTTTTATGGTCTTAAGTATTTTGCTTTTAGGAAAAATGGAGAATAATCATGATTTCATGAATAATTCTTTTTTTTCTTCTTTATTTTCTCATTTTTAAAAATTTTTTAAAAATTTATTCTTTTTTCTTTAAACATGGCTTTATATATCATTTACATTCAGACCAACATCCTCATCTTTGTTGCTAATATCATACTCTTTCCATCTTCGGGTGTCTATCAATCCAGATAAACTTCAGGAAATTTCAAACAGAACCCTTTATTCAATCTACAGAGGTAGACTGTTTTTATTCTGCTGTCATTGTTTAGGGATATTTTGTCGTGTTCTCTTTTAAGAACAGTCGTTATTACTGACCTTGTTTCCAGAGTCGGTACTACCCAGCCCAGGGATTGAACTCACAATTATTTTGTCAACAAATTCATGAACCAACACTTTAATCCTTGAGGCTATTATGATGTGCATCTACAAGGACAGCAAAATAAGAACAATCTCCTCCCCACTAGATTAAATAAAGTGTTCAGTTTGAAATTAACCTGAAGGTTACTCAGATCAACAGACACCCAAAGAAAGCCAGAAGTCATAATGGCCAAAACATTGTAATAATAATAACAATGAAGATGAGGATATTAGTTTGAACTGTTTTTGTTTTTGTTTTTTTTTACTAAAATTCACCTTAGGACAAGACTTGATTTGACTCTGTAGACATAGCATTCTGAGTCCTAGGTGTAAAAATCTGAACTGGTGGAGTTCATCTGAACACTTGCCATGAAAAGAGCGATAGAGTAGTAACAGACTTGTAACTTTGCATCTGTGGGGAAAGAGATTGCAGTGTGGAAAATAGATCATCCTCTACAAGACCATGTAAGCAGTTATAAATCCTATCAAGGCTAGAAAGTGAGGCTTGGACAGCTCCAGTACAGATATGACAGAAAGACTTCATTTTTGGTCTAATTTGACTCCTGTAAAGATAGACCATGCCAGAAAGAGTCCCATACTTTCTGGAACAGTACAATGAACTGACCGTGTTTTTTTTCCAGCATCTTTAACAATGGCTTGTACATATGAGTTTCACTTGAGATCTACATGGTCAGCAGAATAAGAACAATCTACTCCCTTATAGGGATAAAGGGTTCAGTTAGAAATTAACCTGAAGGTTACGCAGATTAACAGGCACCTTAAGAAGGTTGGAGCACTTGACAGCCAAAATGTCGTAATAAAAATAATGGCAGTGAGAATATTAGTCTGAACATTTTTTTTTGTTTTTACTAAAATTCATTTTTTTTTTTAAGGCAGTTCACCTCAAGCAAGGCAGGAGTGCCACTAGCATGCAAGGGGTTACAGAGGATTGAGAACAAAAGCAAAGAGGTATGTTTGAGGAAAGGATACAGAGAAGGACGGGGAACAAGCTCAGGGTGACAGATGTCGATTGAAATTACACTTGAATATTATAGTCATCGGGGAAGCAAGTAAGGGGAAGGGAGTTCCACAGACGGAAAGTGTGGGAGAAGAAGCTGCTTGAGAAAAAGAGACGGTCACATTTAACCGTTTTGACAGCGAAAAGGTGGAACAAAGATGCCAGCCTGGTAGCTCGTCATCCAGTAGAAAACTCAAGTCATTCAAGGAGGTAAAGGGGGTTACTGAATGAGGGGGCATGATATGAATGAAAGACGTGGTTGTGGTAGGAAGTGATTATAAGGATAAGGAAGATAGATATTGATTGATCCTTGACTTGTAGAGTTCAGGAAAGAATCCATGTGAAAGTCTGTTCAACAAAGTAACAGTTTTGGGGGGAACAGAAATGTCTGAGTGAAACTTCCTCTTTATAATTGGAATGTAGGGGAAATGAGGGTGATTCAACTCCATGGATATAGCATGACAAGCTGTTAAGGTCTGAACTGGTGGAATTAAAGAATGGAGCATATCTAAGCATTTGCCATGGAAATAGCGATAGGTTTGTAATGTTCTGTCTGTGAGGAAAGAGGCTGCAGTGTAAGAAATCAGTCAACTTCCACAAGACGGCATAAATGATTTTGAACTCTGTCAAGGTTGGAAAGTGAGGATTGAGCAGCTCCAGACCAGATATGACAGTAATACTCCTTTTTTGGTCTTCTCTGACTCTAGTAACCAGCTTCAGCCATCTAACAATAAAGGCTTATCCTTCTTGTCTCTTATTTTAAGTCTTCACCCATTCTGTTGTCCATGTCTAGAAATGTCTTGTTCTTTTTTGGTTGGGATAGCAAGGACAAAAGTAAATAATGATAACACCTCCATCAGAGAAATTGAAACAGAAATGGCTTTGTGCATATTACTGAAAGAAATATTTCATGATTGACAGCTGAAGGTAAACATATATAAATTCTTAATTCTTCTATACAAGTTTTAATTATAAGCTTTAATTAATCATATATAGGCATATTTCACTTTATTGAGCTACACAGATATTGTGCTTTGAATGCTTGTGGCAATCCTGTATTGAGCAAGTTGATCAGTGACATATTTTGCGAATTTCATTCCGCTAACATTTTGGAAGAAATGAAATATTTTTTAAAGAAGTTAAATAATTTGTTTTTTTTTTGTGAGGTACTATTGGAAACTTAATAAGACTATATAATATAGCATAAATGTAATTTTTACATGCACTGAGAAAGAAAAAAAATTGTATGACTGTCTTTGTTGTGTGGTAATTGTTTTTGTTGGGTTTTTTTTTGCAATTGTTTGGAACTAGACCCACAATATCACTCTAGTACACTTGTACCTACTTAATAATTTGTACATTAAAATATAGTTATGTTATTGTTATTACAATATCTTTTCCTTAGTACTTCCCTATCATAACTTATATGCAACTAATGTCTGCTTTATTATTAATTTTTCATTAGTTGAAGAAAATGGAGAAGCTGGTAGAAAATAATGAATAAGATGTTTCATGTTAAAAACGTTTTGGGAATATATGACTTCCTTTTACTTTTACTTCTAGGTAAAGAAGTCAGAGGAGTAAATAAACAATATGGAATGAAATGAATCCATGGAAAGAGATGAGAGAATGACTACAAGATGAGAAATGTTGCTTGAACATGAAGGTTTGTGCAGCTGAAATCATTACAACATCATCAAAACACTTGAGAGATGGGATGAAAGCTTGTTTTATTGAAGTTCACTTATTCATTCTGCTTTCACACTCTTTATTTTAATGTCCAAAAACTGAATTGGCCAATAATTTTCTGATAAGAAATAGCAAAAAAAGGAAAGAAAGAAAAAAACAAAACAAAAAAGAGCAAAAAATAAAACTAATTGAAAATGTTTCATCTCAAAATCTGAAAAGCAACTTGACAAATTTCCTGTTTCATATTTCATCATCAGTATCAAAATTTTAAGCCCAAAATTAAAATGACATATCCTGAAATTTTTTCCCACAAATAGACATACTTTTTTTTTTTTCAGTTTAATCAAAAATTCAAAATAAATATTGAACATTACTTATATTTTTATCTGACATTGTTCTAAATCCAGAATGGAATCAAAAGCGTTTCTATTATTTAAATTATTATCTTAAAGCCAACTCTCAAAGTAAATCCTATGAATCATTTCATGAATTGTTGGACTATTAACTCCTGTTTTGTTGCTTTTGTTATTATAACAATATTTCAGCCAATCCATTCTACAGCTTTCTTTAGGTGTATAATCTTTAAGAAAAGAGGATGTTTTGATTTTGCCAAAAGTTTCATTATTTGCACAAATATCCATGGGAAAGGCATGGCTCTGTCTCTTCTCCCCCATTTATGGGTTAAATATTAGAGCAGAATGAACCTTCTAGACATGGTTTCAACCAATGCAGGAGAATTCTGAATTCAAAACAGTTTAAGTTTCATGTTGGCAACTCGAATCTGTAAAAATGTACTTGCTACAGAAGCCGTAGCAGCAACACCTTGCGGGGTGAAACTGTGGCTTGACACTCCACAGGAGGAGAAAAGACTTAAATATATCTATAAAAATATTTTTCTAAGAATTAATGAGAGTACTAGATTTGTACATCTTAATTTGAGGGTAGAATAATAAATGTCTGGCTGTCCATGACTGGCCTCAAACCTTTGGTAACAACAAAAGCAACAGAAAGAATGAATTCAGTATTTTGAACAAAACTTGGAGTGATAAAGATTCCTCTTGAAATTGGAGAAGATATAATGTTATGGATGCTTCAAAGCGCAAATATTCAATTAGAATTTCTGCTTTCTTGCAAGGGATTAAATTTTTATGTAAATATTTTAATGAGCCGAAACGGACGTAGACATCGGACATAAACAGCTACAAATGTCTTTTGCAGAGATTACTTGATACTCTTAATGGAATATTGATAAGAATTACAGTAAGTATATCAAGTATAAGTAAACATTTGTATACCTGAATGTGTAAACTGATATTCATTATTACTTTGAGTTGTACAGCAAAAAAAAGAGGTAATACTGGCAATAACGATTTCTTTCTAAAGACTTGACAAAATAAATATTACTATTTACATCAAAAAGAAAGAAATGAGAATTTATATCAGAATCTACTTTGACGGCTTATCAAGCTTCCACACATGATCTTCAACTTCTTGGGAAAGATAGTGAAGTAGTTTCCTGTTATCTTCTCCATGATTTTGAATTTAGAGCCCCCTAAAAATGGCTTCCTGTGAATGAAGCTAGTAGGTCTTAGTGAGGATCATTCTTTTTCATTCTTGAATCACATGGACTGATGCTACAGAATCACAAACAAATAACTCTCCCAAATAACAGAAACTACATCACTTAAGGAATTTCAACTGCAGCAACAACGAAAAACTGTGTCAACAGAAATCAAATCATTAAGGACTATCAACAATGGCAACAACTAAAATGGATAGCATATGTAAGTAATGACAATCAAGATGTTGATGTTCTACACTAATTCAAACAAAAGGTTAGAAAGGAAACCCCCATCAGTACTGGAAAGAGTGATAACAGTTACTGGACTTGAGAAACCTATTTTCCTGAAAAATTGTTTTTAAGAGAAAGGTTTTATAAATTTCAACCAAAAATAGCACTAGCTGCTCGGTCAATAAATGCCAATTACTTCCATATGAGGAAATGGTTAATATTGCAATTACCATTCTCCTGGATTGATATCACGAGCATTGGGTTGGCAACTGAACTCTGTAAAAAATTATTTAACTCATAGCTAGGGAGGTGATAAGAAATAGATCAGTGCCTTTCTCAAGAACATTAGTGTGAAAGTAAATGCAACAGACTAGGCTAAAATTTGAACCCAGTTTCTTGTATCTACTTTCTATATTGATAACCATCACACTACCCACACAATATAAAAAGGGAAATATGAAGTTATTTCAAGTTTTACAAATATTTATATGTACTGCTTGATTTATTTATATTAAGTGTCACACATTGATATTGTCAATGGAAATTCTGTTTTTAAGACATGGTGTCAACACGATGCCTTACAATTCAAGAACTTTTCAGAGAATCCTTGCAGAATAAAATACTGAGTTTTCTGGAGGTCTACAATCCGAGGTGAAAGTTGGTTGGAATAAAGAAACAAATTAGACACTGGTTTGGAGAAATGACCAAACATTTATTTTCACTTACAAGGTATGGAAATGTCTCTGGTAAGTCATATAGTTTAGTGCTTGAATGTATGGTGTACGAGATGTGAAATAAGAGCATGAAAAAGGAGTATGCTTAACTCAGCTGACTGCTTGTTGGTTATCGGTTCGGGCTTGTCGCAGTGATAGTGGAGTTCATTTTCTTTCTGTGTTCACTGGTGGTCATTTTCACAGCCTAATGGTTGGATGGGCAGTCAGCCATGTTCTTGTGTAACCTCTATGGTTAGCATATGTGTCTGTATGAAGTCTCTCTCTCTCTCTCTTTCTCTCTGCTATTTGGCTTCTCTTATAGACTACACAAGGGAAATGTATGGACGTCATTGTAGACATCTGTAGCAAGCAAGTGTTGCATCAATAATGGCCAGCACTCTAGTATATTTGTTTAAAAATTTGTTTTGAGTAGAGTGTGGCGTGTGTGTATGTGACTTAGGTAGCCAAAAATTAGTGTATAGTCAGAGATACATGTTTTCTAATAATTGTATAAATTTGGCTTCAGTTTGTTAATCTCTATGTGTAAATTGTGTTTTTCTACTATAGGATTAACTTTCTTGTCAGCTTGACTTCATATCCTCACATTTGCTTATTTATTTAATATTAAATTTGTCAGAGAAATAATTTACTTCAATTAATAAAAGCAAATGAAGTAAATTCATTAACAAATATTTGCTCTGATAGAAAATCTACTGCCATAAAGTTTAAAATTTTTCTCTATGAACATAATATTGTTTAAAATTTGTTATATTCATGGGGGAATTGTGCTCAGTTTCAGAAATGAAGTGTTTGTAGATATAGACATAGTAATAGTAATATTAGATGTTTTCTTATAAGGAAACATTTGGCACTCATTGACCAAGCAGCCAGTACTACTTTCATTTGAAATTTATAAAATCTTTTTAGTAAAACAATTTTTCAGGAAAATAGGTTTCTCAAGTCCATTAACTTTTATCATTCTTTTCTATATTGATTGGGGTTTCCTTCCTAACCTTTTTTTGAACTAGTGTGGAATGTCAACATCTATATTATGTCATTATTTTCTCATTGAGTTACATGTGATATCCATTTTATTGGTCCTGTTGTTGAAAGTCCTCGAATGATGTGGTTTCTCTTATTTGGTACAGTTCTTTGTTTGTGATTCTGTAGCACCAGTCCACAAGGTTCAAAGAAGAATGATCTTTGCCAAAACATTCAGGCTTCATTATTTTCTCTTTGAGTTACATGGGCTATCCATTTTAGTTGTTGCTGCTGTTGAAAGTCCTCGAATGATGTGGTTTCTGTTATTTGGTACAGTTCTTTGTGAAGTTCAAAGAATTATGGTCATCACTAAGAACTACAGGCTTAGGAATTAACACTGCATATTTACTGCTAGTGTTGATTTCTACCTTCATATTGCCTCCCCCCTCTATCTCATATAACAAATATTAAAACAAATGAAAGACAAAAAGAATAGTTACTTAAAATATTTCTAGAAGATAATGTTTTTAAGGCAATCAGTCATTATAATTATAGTGCTCAAACCAAGAGATAGAGCATTAGCAGTAATGAATAAAATAAAATGTTCACTTATTGTGTCTCTATTCTGAAAAGCTCAAAGACGGTTCTGTGTAGGATACAGGTTTGATTCCTGTTGGAGGACACATATTTTCTATGAGATTTCATGGACATTCAGGCCAGTAAATGTTAATACTTTATTATAAACAGAGCATTTACTTCAATATTTGTATCTCTATAAATAACCTATATATATTAAAATATATATATGTGTGTGTGTGTGTGTGTGTGTGTGTGTGGTTATAAGAATTGAGACTGAATGGTGACTTATTTTTCCACTTCAAATGATCTTTAGGCCAAAGATTTGAAGAATATTTTGAGGTGTGAAAATAAATAACAGTTAAAACACACAGTGTCGCAGGGAGTGGGAGGTTGGTATGGTAGAACATTGCAAAGAATTATGAAGGATAAGAAGTTGTGGAAAGCCATGAGTGCCCACCTCCCTCCTGCCTGAAGAGGAAGAATAATGTTGATTTAACCATGAAATTAAAGTTAAAATTCTTAAGCAGGGTGGGGTGACTTCTTTCATTAATATTTAAAATTGCTTTTTCAGTTTATTATTTTGCAATAAATTTGTTTGAATATTGAATGACTAAAACTTATTACAGAAACCTCTGATACAAAAAAATAAAATAAAATCAATGCAGTTAATCCAAAAGATAAGTAAAATGTAGCAACGTAAATGCTTTCTAATTGATATGTTTAAAAATTATTTCTATTTGTTGCTGTCCAAAACTTTCGATGTCAGGATAAATAATCCAAATTTGGCACTAATCAATTTGATGAAAAGTAATGAAAAACGGGAAAGTTTTATGCATGAATAGTAAAAGACTTGGACATTTTAATGAGTTTTTTACTCTGAATAATTCACCCCATATTATTTTTTATTTTTTTACGCCAGCCTTGACATCGTTTGCTTCGTATTGGCAACGTTTGATTTCTTTGCATTTGATGTATTTTAACGAGAAAAACCCAGAATTAATTTTTGAAACCCAAACAATTTTTTTTTCTGCATTTTATTCTTTCATCTTCATAAAACATAAACAATGTATGAGATGAAACAAAATGCATTTAACAGATAAAATATTTCTTCCTTAACATATAAAGGCATATTGCATATGCATGTCGCATAACTTATCAGCATTAAAAGTAGGAATGGCATGCTGAGTTCAAACTCCAGCTGGGGCTGTTGCATTTGCTTTTACATAAATGCCATTTAGAAAGGCATGAATCCATCTCTAAGCATTTATAACTGGGTAGAATGGACTCTTGAACCTTGGTTGGTAACCAGTCTAGAAGAAGAAAAACTCTGAATTCAAAACCAGCTGGGTGTGAGGGTTAGCAACTTCACCCTGTGAAAACCTAGTTGCTCTGAAAACCAAAAAAGCAACATCTAGTAAGGTGAAGCTGTAGTCTTATACTACACAGGGTGTCTACAGAGTTAAAAAAAAGAATAAAAATATATTTGGAAAAAGAGAAGGTCCATTTGAAAGATTTCTCCAATTAGCAAATTATTTCATAAATTGTGTAATTAAATAAAACACAACACCAGGGAAATTTATTTATGCCATGTCTCTTCAGGACATAGGCGATCGTGGCTCTCCACAGATCTCTTTTTTTTATCATCTGAGAATTGCCAGAACTTTTTGAGAAAGATAGTGAAGTAGTTTGCCTTTACTTTTTTTTTCCATATCTTTGAATTCAGAGCAGTCCTTTTAGACTGGCTGTCAGCCAAGGTTGGAAAACTCAGTCTACTTTGCTGTTTAACCCATAACTATGGGGAGGAGAGATGGATTCATGCCTTTCCCAGGAGCATCAGTGCGAAAGTGAATGCAATAGACAATGCTGGAATTAGAACTTGACTTGATGATTACATTTTCTGCACTGATAACATTTATGCTACCCACACATCCCAGAAAAATCAAGTGAACAAGATTTATTATTGTCTTGTTTTAGAACTTATACATTGTGGGGTTAAGAATTAAGGATTTAGTCAGCCTGACCATTATAACTATGTTCGTTCCTCACCTGGTGCCAGAATTAAGCTCTCCTTATTAAAGAAGCCATTCAAAAAAAAAAAAAAAAAAAATTTTAAAAATTGATGTTTGGTTATTTAATTACAGTCTTGTATAAACCCACTTAATGTATAATATAACCCCTGAATTATTTTGCATGAATTTTAAGCCCTCCAGAAAAGGGATTTACCTGTGTATCATCGAAAATGAACGATTTTTAACATTTTCAAAAAAATTACCTGTGTATAGTGTGACCACTTATTTTTTGCATAAAACTTGATCATAAAACCTGTACTATACTCAAGTACATATGGTAGATATTTCAAGTGGGTAGGGCCATGAACTTTTCAACACTTTCTTGTACAATTTTAGAAGCTGAGTTTATTTTTTATGTTTTTACATGTTTCATATAAAGAAACCACAATTAAAATATATAGACTGGTAATTGTGCTGGCATTTGATCTTACTTCATCAATAGCCTCTTCAATACAGCATCCTGGGTAAGATGATAAACTACATCCATATCCTGGGTGGGATGATGAACTGCATCCGGTGGCGGGGCTTCTAGTCGTGGAGGGGTTTGAGGAGTGTGGAGCCACCTCTTGATTGCTGGTGTTCCTGACTTCGTTCTGGCTTGGGTTGGTGGCACCTGTTGGGGTCCTAGCTGTGGGCAGATGGTTGGTCCCCAAGCTGGGGTTGGGGTACTATGAGGGTGTGAAGGTCGGTTTTGGTGCCAGCAATGCTTCTTTATAAAAAAATTATTGCAAGCAATACATTTTTGAATAAAAAATTATTACCAGTAATACATTTTTGAAGAAAAATTATAACCATCAATACATTCTCGGAAAAAGGATGTTACCAGCAGTGCATTCTTGGAAAAAAAAATATTACCAATGGTGCATTTTTGAAAAAAATATTACCAGCAATGCATTTTTGGAAAAAAAATATTACCAGCAGTGTTTATTTGGAAAGAGATATTACCAGCAGTACATTTTAGGAAGAAGATGTTGCCAGCAATGCATTTTTGGAAGAAGATGTTGACGGTAATGCATTTTTAGAAGAAGATGTTGACGGTAATGCATTTTTAGAAGGAGATGTTACCAGCAATGCATTTTTGGAAAGATATGTTGCCGGCAATGCATTTTTGGACGAATATTAACAGCAATAAAAATCTTGCCAGCATTAAATAACCCATTGAGAAAACAAACCAAACCAAACCTCTTCAATCATGATAAAATAAAAATATTGAATATTAAACTGTTGGAACAATTTTATTTTCAAAACTTATGTCAGAATCATTTATTATTTTATTTGGGAAAATAATCCAGAATATTTACTGGGAACAAACATCCTGCATACAGATGAACTGAGCAATTATGTTAATAGATACGGACATCACTTTTATATTTTTCAAGAACAGATTTAGTTTGAATGTTGTCAGTAGATAATGCTAAATAACTGGTGAATTGACTTAATAAGTGTTACCATATTTTTCTTCTGTCAAATTTTATCTATTATGTTAAGATCATAAGTAATTTCTACTTTTAGGAAACAATTGTAATAACAAATTTATCATCCTAACAACAAATCATACAGGGCAATTAAGAATAATTAATAATAGATTTGGAGTATACTAACATATCTTAGTTTTTGTACAGCAGTGTACTTAGTGGATTAAAAAAAAATTCTTATTTCCACTAATATTTAAAGTCAGAAAATATTTTTAGATTGTAAGAATTTTTTTTCCTGGGAGAGAATAATGGTTTAGTGATACAAATTTTGCTAATTAACCCATATCTGGGGGAAGAAGAGGTGGATTCAAATCTTTCTCAAAGGTATATGCAAGTAAGTGAATATAACGAACCCAGTGGGAATTGGAAATCAGCTCTCCAATTAACAATTCCAAGCCATTATCCATTACCTCATTTACACATCCAAGTGGTTACTCATCTAGGTACTGACCAGGTTCAGTGTTGCTTAACTTTGGTGATTGTACAGTGATGCAGCTGTAACTGCATTTATGCCACAATGTTATAATAGATCAAGCAAGAATAGCACTCTGGAGACATCTAGAAAAATATGTAGTGTTTATGGTTAAATGGTAAGGAATCATAACTGACCAGCAACTACAAAATTGGTTTGAAAATTTTAGTTCAAGAGATATGTTCTTGGAAGATAAACTCTAGACCAAGGCATTCCTTGAACTTGGTGAAGCTTAAAAAAAAAAAATCTTTAGTGGAAAACACTCCAGAGCAAAGTAGTCAGGAATTAGCAAAGATATTAATAATTACATCACAATCTATCATCATATGATGATATTTAAAAAAGACAGGGAAAGTTAGCAAGTTGGGTGTTTGGGTTCCACATACTTTTATTGAAAAGGAAAAAAAAAAACGGATTGTTGATAAACAAAAATGGAAATTATTTATGGAACAATCTAATATTTTACAAAAACATTTTCATAGGTTAGGTTTATACAGAATTTATTTTCTGTATAAATCTAACCTATAAAAATTCCAGTTTCTTTTATCCTTAGATGAAATGATTCTTATATTTTTATATAAAAAAAATTAATGTAAAATAAAATAAAATAACAAATGGGAATTCATGTAACAATAACTGAATATGATAATTTGTATGTGTGTGAGCACAAAAAAAAAAAAAAAAAATCAAAACAAAAAAAATCACAAAATAAAAACTTGCAAAGTTTGCTGGAAAATAATCCTTAGATGATTTTTCTTTATTCTGATTTAATCAAAATACAGAATTGGACCCGTCCATTTTTGAAGAAGTGGGTGGGAAATCTTGGAAAGAGAAAGCAGTAAGTTATCTCCGATGATGAGAAAAATATCCGAAAAGAGAATGCAGTTATTTTGCATAAGAATCATGTCAGTTATTGCAGTCACTCATTATTCATGTGAACAATTCTTCCTGAGTCATTTGCTGGCTTCACAAAATCGCGTCATTTATCGTAGCACTTTTGTTAAATGCCATGATTTTGAGAAGCCAATGAATGAGTCAGAAAGTGTGAGACTCACTAATGAATGGCTCTCTGCTGATAACTGAGAGTTGCAAACGCAAATTGGTCGCCGGCAAAGATTCATTACAACAGCTACAGATAAACAGGGCATAGACAAATATTCAACATTATTTTCAAACAAAATTCATAAAGAAAAACACAACGAGTCGTCTTTACTGCTCGGCTTTTCCTTATTCAAAGGCTGAGTCAGCTCTGCACTTTGAGAGAGAAAATAACTGCTTCAGAAAGAAAAGAAAGAAATTTTAGATTATATAAGAACCGAATTGATAATTCTCTATTATGCTGTTGTTCATGTTTGATTTTATTAGTGTTTTTAATACAAATATTACAATTAGAATTATTTTATTTTGTTCATGAGAATATGCATAATTTTCCCCAGGTAAAAATTAATTTATTCATATTTTAGGAAGATAAGAATATTTTATTAATATAGTCAAAGAGATCAAAAATTCTTTAAAAATTAATTACAAAATAATTATATATTGGTAATTTCTCTTTGTATTTATGGGGTGAGAAGTTATTATTTATACGTAAACTACAATATTAAAATGTTGGTCTGTGAATTTGGTGATATAATAATTATGAGTTCAGTCCCTGGGTCGAGCAGTGTGTATTTGGAATCATTGGAAATAGGGAGAGCAATATCTGAGCAGTATAAAATAAGAATAAAACGAGATAGCCTAAGACATGGACAACAGAATGATCTGGTTTTTATGCCTTATCAACCTTTTTTGTGTGTTATTTAAAGCTAAAACATATTTTTTTATTGTAATAATGTCTCTTTCTGTTTTTATATGTGAATATTGCATTAATAATTTTTGAGGAGATAATGATTTTTCCTGATACAAGTCTTACCATTTTACCCATAATTGGAGGAGAAGAGATGGATTTATACTTTTTCCAAGGGTATTTGTGAGTGAGTGAAATGTAATGAACTCAACTGGAATTCAAACTCGGCACACTGATTTCTCATTTCCAGTTGCTATCCATTACACTACCCACACACCCACAAGCCCCTGGTAATGGTTAGAGGGAACAATGACTGATGTATTGTGTGAGTAACAACAAAGATGAGGACAATAGTCTGCATATAAATAATTATATATTAGTATAAATCAAGTGCATGAGAAATCAATGTAATGAAGTTAAAGATACTTAGATGCAAATGTGTAGAAATGTGCACTGATTTTGTTATTCAAATAAAAATAATTTGTTTATATTCAAGTCTCTTAAGGTTTCAGTTTATCCATTCTATTTTTTTTTTTTTTTTGGTTGTTGTGGGGAGGTTGTTTTTGGAGAAGGAAGTAAATTGGAAATTGAAATGTAAAACTCGAGCAAAGGACATCATTTTGATTTTTGGCATTTTTTATTTTGTTGCCTAAAATTCTGTAGTTCTGAACAATTGAAGTTGGATAAAATCAAAAAACAAAAATAATAAATAGTTAAGCAATAACAAAATTTAGAAAAACAGAATTCCTCAAATTTGCTGATGTTTGGAGATAAAAATAGTGATTATTTCACAAGTGAATTTACAACACAGAAAATTTGCATACCCAATTGTGGTATAATTGTCTTCATGCCTGTCTTGCAGATTTAAAAAAAAAAATTACAATGTCTCTTCAGGATGTAGTCAATTATAGCTCTTCACATCTTCCATTTCTTTACCATCTGGGATTTACCATGACTTCTTGGGAAAGATAGTGAAAGCCTTCTCTACAGATTCAATTTCATTATTATTTGTGAAGTGCCATGACTTCTTGAGAAAGATAGTGGAGTAGTTTCCTGTTGCATTCTCCACAGATTCCTTTTCTTTATTATCTGGGAATTGCCATGACTTCATGAGAAAGATAGTGGAGTGGTTTCCAACTGCTTCCTTCACAGTTTAGATTTCAAGGTTTTTTTTCTCTTAGGTTGGTTGTTTTCTAAGTCTATAGATCCACTTTACTTGGCTGTAAGCAGTCACAACATCATTGGAAAGATAGTGGAGTGGTTTCCTGTGGCCTTTTCTATGGTTTAGAATTCAGAGTTTTTCTTCTGCTATATTGATTACCAACCAAGGCTAGAGAGCCCAGTCTACATTGCTATTTAACTCATAGCTGGGATCCACATAATCTTCTTTTAAATTGCCTTGTCCTTTCTGAACATAAGTGATCATGGCTCTCCACAGATTCCATTTTTTTTATTATGTGTGAATCACCATGACTTCTGGGAAAAGATGGTGGAGTGGTTTCACATTGTCTTCTCCACAGTTTTGAATTATACTGGCTACCTTGCTATTTAACCCATAGCTGGGAAATAAGATTCATACCCTTTCCAAGAATATTTGTGCAAAAGTGAATGCAACAAACTAGGTAGGAATTTGAACTCAACATACTGATTACACTTTATGTGTCTATATACATTATACTATTCACAAATCCCTGCAGACCATCCTCATCGATTTCCCCATAATTGTGGCCTTGTGTCTGAACAGTGCTATGTTTAGTTATTAAATACAATATAGATAATCTATAAAGCTGCAGGATTTGATTTTATCAGAAATATTCAATATAATAGACATGAGGTTAGATTTACAATTACCCACATCACTGACCTAAAAATGCTTCTGCAAAATTTTAAAAACTACACTTAACAAATAATTTTATAGAAATGGAAAATCATTCAGAATGGGTACAAAATAAATGAAAGAAATTTCTTTCATTTATTTTCTACTCATTCTGAATGATTCTCCGTTTCTAAACTTGGACTCTTAAGGCGGGGAATATAAAATGTTAACCATTTTTTTTTTTTAAAGTCACTCATTTTCTTTCTCTTTTTAGTCTTGAGCAACACCAGGTTGGGAAAAATAATATAAGATTCAATTATTTTAAACATACATAAATGCATACACACAAAACACATCTTTTTGTTATCCATCTGATGAAGCCATATAGGCAAAATGCATTATTGGATATTATTTTTCTAAACATACTTTCATGAACATTTTTACAAATGTCAATAACTTATAACTCTGTCAGGATTACATACCTAAAATTATTACATACAAATAATTTTATATATTATCAAATAATTTCCCAAAAGTTCAATAAAATCATATAATTATTTGATTTTTTTATGGTTTTAAAAAATTAATT
This sequence comes from Acanthosepion pharaonis, assembly GCA_903632075.3. Taxonomy (NCBI): domain Eukaryota; kingdom Metazoa; phylum Mollusca; class Cephalopoda; order Sepiida; family Sepiidae; genus Acanthosepion; species Acanthosepion pharaonis. Next base: position 180,200 of record CAHIKZ030001858.1, read on the forward strand.
GTTTTTTTTATTGTCTCCAACTTTGATTTTATTGCTCAACCCAGGGTAGGGGTTAACCAAACTAAGTGGGAAGGAAATGTATTATTCCAGTGTCTTACTTCAAACTTGGTCATATTGAACAACCATATTAGTGATTAGAAAGTGAAATTGGTTACTCATATTAAGACAGTAGTTTGTCAACTTCCCTCAATTTTAAGAGATATTCTTATATCTGAAAATAGCCAGAGGTTAGACAATGGAAACTTTGCAAAAAAGAAAAAAACAAAACTACAAAGAAATTAGTTCAAACCTACCTATAGACAATTATTAAAAACAATTTTTCATGATTAAAATTATTAAAAGCTGAACACATTCCTTCAATTAACAGATTGTGACATCCATCAGAAAGTTGAAATTTAAATTTTTACTATTGCATTATTCCAAAATTTTAACACATCAGCAGATAGCTATTAATGTCAACAACTGAGCACAAATAGTAGAATTAATTAAAAAAAATTAGTAATTAATGTATATTATCCATTACCTCATGAACAAGAATGTCATTTTTGATAAAAGTTAAAAAATAACCATAAATATGTAAAAAATGCGTATATTGTAAAAAATTACTTTTTCCACAGTATAGCTATTTGTGCTGTTATAATGCTTATTACCTAAACAATAATAATATTGAATAATTTTTTTTAAACATTAAAGTATATTTAATCACATCTCCCTAATAGCTGTTGCGATCTGTAAACACAATTAAAAATGTCCCCTCTATTATTTATATATATATATGATAAAAATATAGTTTAAGTATGCTATATTTGCATTAAAGCGTATGGAAATATAAAATTGAACATTATGGTATGTTTTATGCTTAACGCAATTGTCAGACATGGCGATTGCGTTTAAAAAAAACTTTCACCTCTGGGTGTTGACCTTACTGTCACCTATATATATATATATATATATATATATATATATATATATATATATATATATATATACAGAAAAATCAATATTTGAAGGCATTAATTTTCTTTATCAAAAGAAAAATATAAATCAATGATCAAATATTTTTTTTTTTTTTTTTTTTAATCGGTTTCATCTCATGCAAGGTAATAAAGACACTAAGGGACAAAGGGTTACTGGGTGTGGAAGAATTAGGGACAGAAACATTAATGATGAGCAGAAAGAGAAAAGAGTAATCAGGTGGACAGTAGATAGTGATTGGTATTATATTTCATTTTTGCAGATTAAAGTTGGTTAGAAAGCATGGAGCCAGAAGGGAGTTCCACAAGCGAGAAGTGCAAGAAAAGAAACTGTTAGCATATAATTTATGGCTACATCTAGCCAGCTCACCTGTAAATTGATGAGATCTTTACACCCGTCTAGTACTGCACTTAAATTCAAAGAGCTCATCTGAACAATTACCATGAAAGTATTTATAGAAAAGGCACAGAGAGGCAACCTTACAGCAGTGGGAAAGTGACTAGAGCTGAGCTGCCAGATCAGGACCAATAATATTGCTGATTCTTCATTGGATTTTATCAAGGAGCTTAAGGTAAATAGCAGTAGCACTGGACCATATGTGGCAGCAATATTCTAAGCATGGACAAATAGATATGTATAAATGCATTTCCTTTAATACGAGTTTACCTTTGCCATAAAAAAATGACATCATATCTGATAATGATATTATGTTATGTCCTGAATATTATTAGAGTTTGATTTTAGAATAACACTATTTTGTCCATACTACCAAAAATGACAACAAATATGGGATTGATATTTTACTGGGTCTTTACTGGTAGTATAAGATTTTCATACATGAGTCTTTAAATATATTTTTCCAGTTATTGTATTTATATGTAGTAATTCATGGGGGATCACTTTATTATTTAATAACAATATAAAACCGATTTCCCACTTTATGTCAAACTTATATCAATAATAGTTTACCTATGTCATAAAAATATACCATACATGAGTAGAAACATATTAATATAGAGATAAAAGTATATTCTTATATAAAGATATTATCATTTTCAGTGTCATTTTCAGCTTTTATTATCATATTTCCAAAGTTGCTAAATCTAGTAATAGTTCTAAGTATATTTCCTTTCAAAATGATAAGCTAACATCCATGAAAGCATCGGGTCCTGACGTGTGGGATATGGCAGCAATTAAGTCCCCCTCTCTCTTTCTGTTTCTATATTGGACGCTCAACACAGTCTAGGTTTAATAGGATTTAGGATTAAAAGAACGGTATCTATTGTTATTATAATGCAAAATGATTAAAATTATTAAAAGAAAGATTTTCATTTCCAAAAGGTCACTTGCAGTTCAGGGGCAAATCTGTCCTCAACAGATCATTAGGTCACAAAACATGACTTAACCCCTCAAACAACTGCTTTTATTTAAGATGATCCTCACCTCCAATCCCTCTCTATGTCACACTCTTTATATCTCCAAATGTCTCTCCCTCCCTCTGTTTTACTCTCTATGTCTTCATCTCTTATTTTGTGTCCCTCTCTATATCTGTGATACCAAGCATGACACACCATACATAGATACAGGTGTATTAATATAGAGATAATGATAATTCCTCCTCCCAGAAATCCAGACAGAAATTATATAAATATATTGACATTCTTTTTATCATACATAGTCTCTCTATTATAGTTAAACACATTATACACTTTGTTAACTACAGTTACTCTATTGAACACCTACTTTGGAACAGTTTTCATTCTGTTAAGTTAAATGCAACAATCACTTCAATAAGAACAATCAATGTCTTATTTTCAACATAATTCTCTAAAACGAAATCAAGCAAAAACATTCTAAAAGAATATTGTTTTTGCTCTTAACTCATTAAAATACCTTAAGAAATTTAGTTTTAAAAATAAAAATAGTGAATATTTACTCTACTAAAATTAACATTGTTAAATTAAAAATTAACTTTCAATTTTTTAATTTATAGAATTTCCTTTTAAATATAAGCTAAAGAAAATATTTTTTCTGACAGAAACAGAAAAGCATACTCACAATTACAAAAAAAAAAAAGAAAAGAAAAAAAATAGAATTTTTTGTATGAACATTTGATTTCACTTGAAATAGCTGTGAAAATTTCATGGTTTTCCTTTTGGAATTTTCTAATGAATCTTAATTCTTAAATTAATGACTAAATAAGTTCATGGTGAGTTGGATGACAAAATAGAAATAGAAATTCCATTATCGCATTGTTAAATATTTGAGTTTAACAACTTAAAGCAAGCATTGTAATAAGAATCATAATTATGAATGCTGGTCATTATTTTAAGAAGGGGGGTACAAATGAAAAAAATTTGAAAGTGACAACTTTTTTCCATTTCACTTAAACACATCTTTCTTCCTTTCTTTCATTTTCTTGCTGAAACCAAGTAGCCTCTCTGATATGTCCTTTTCCATCTTTCACTTGATAAAAACAGAATAGTCCACTACTTATGAGGTATTGTCAGGGTGTGATGACAATGTTAACTAAAGGAAGGACAAGCAAAATTATAATAAGATAATAATCCTTATTGTTAATTCTCTTTTAGGATCTCACTACCAAGGTCTATGAAAATGGTGTTAAAAAAAATGGTACTATTATTTCAAGTCATATTTTTATTTCTATTTTTACTTCAGTTCAAGGGTTTTTTTTTTAATAATTCTTTCAAATAACATATTACACCATTTTCTGTTCCCCTTCGTCTCTCTATATTTAGTACTTGTGACAGCTGTAGTCAGTGATGTACAAACACCAGCCAAATGTGTGAAGATGAAGTTCTTGCAGAAAAGCAATACACAGAGGCTTTGATGTTGAGTATATATATATATATATATATATATATATATATATTTGGGCAACCCTCTATGGGGAATGAATGCCTTGCTAATCAAGTGTCAATTGGCACTTAAAAGATAAATTATTTGAAATACTTTCTATTTATTTTATTGCTAATTTTAAATATTAGAATGTGGAATGACAGTCAATAAGATTTCAAATAGCATCCTGCTTCTTTTGTTCATCTTGGCAGCAAGTTATTTTGTACTGGATTTAAAATATGGATTTTATGAATGTAGAATATTATCTCAAGTATGAAAATGTGTTAACCTTTTTGTAAATAAATTATCCATGGCTTATCAGCACATCTGTGGATATGAGAAGGACCCAGGCTTGTTTGTATTTCTAAATATGTAAAATGAATACAATCTTACCAAGTCACTATATAGTTTGTTTCAATTGCTTTAAAAAAGATGCTGTTAATCTTTGGGTTGGTCCAGAAATGTTGATTCTATTAGAATTGTTGCTTAAACCAATTAAGAAAATAATTCTATTTTACTTTGATCAAAATTTAAAAAACAAACATGTATAAACAAATATAAGACTGAAAATGAAATTTTATTCTTACAAATTTTTATAATTTTATCGGATTTTTTTTTTCAAAATTGTGTACCAATTTATGCTTACTGTGTGTGCATTCTTTTTTGTAACACTTACCATAGTGAGGTTGTGGTTCTATACCCAACAAAGGAATCTACAGGGTCAGTAACATGTAACATGGTGAGGTTTTGGTTCTATACCCAATAAAGGAATCTACATTGTCAGTCACATGTAACATGGTGAGGTTGTGGTTCTATACCCAATAAAGGAATCTACAGGGTCAGTCACATGTAACATGGTGAGGTTGTGGTTCTATACCCAATAAAGGAATCTACAGGGTCAGTCACATGTAACATGGTGAGGTTGTGGTTCTATACCCAACAAAGGAATCTACAGGGTCAGTAACATGTAACATGGTAAGGTTGTGGTTCTATACCCAATAAAGGAATCTACAGGGTCAGTAACATGTAACATGGTAAGATTGTGGTTCTATACCCAACAAAGGAATCTACAGAGTCAGTAACATGTAACATGGTAAGGTTGTGGTTCTATACCCAACAAAGGAATCTACAGGGTCAGTAACATGTAACATGGTAAGGTTGTGGTTCTATACCCAATAAAGGAATCTACAGGGTCAGTAACATGTAACATGGTAAGGTTGTGGTTCTATACCCAATAAAGGAATCTACATTGTCAGTCACATGTAACATGGTGAGGTTGTGGTTCTATACCCAATAAAGGAATCTACAGGGTCAGTCACATGTAACATGGTGAGGTTGTGGTCCTATACTGTACTGGGGAATCTACCGGGTCAGCAACAACATCTGAAATATCTTGCCCATTATTAATGCGGATATTTCTCTGAATCCCCTCATTAGTTTTCTCAAAATTGGGAAAATTAGTGAATAATGCGAGAGACAGTATAAATGAAATCCATATTGAGTCAGACATTGATGTTATTTTACACCATTCTAAGAGAAAATAAATCCATATTGATAACACAGTTTATTATTACAGTTGTGTGAAGATGTGAATAAAAGAAATCAGATATTAAAGAATGCAGCAACATTCACTCAGCTACAAAGTTCCAAGCAATCAATAAGATGAACACATATCAACACACACAGACAGACAATTGTACACACACACACACACATATATATATATATATATATATATATATATATATAAGAATATAACTACAAAAATCATTTTCATATCAAATTTATGTAATTGTTTATAAGAAACTCCAGTTGAAATATATTTTAAAAGTTAAATTTTTAATAAAAATTATTTTTCTCTCTCTCTGGTTGGTAAAAGTAACATTTTTTTTTATTAAAAAAACTAAATTTTTAATAAATATTATTATTTTTCTCTCTGATTGGTATTGACTGAATAAAATCTTGGTCTTTCTAGTCTGAAAAATGTTTTCTTGCTTTCTTACAAATTCTTGGACACTCTATTGTATCTGAGCTCACTTTTCATATGAGATTTATCAGAAATGATTGGACAAACTGAACAGTTTGGGTACCTATAAATATAACCAGTAATCTATTGGCTGACTTTGGGACAAAACAAACTCAGTTGATCCTCCAATCAGAGAAAAATTCTTAATTTCCCCAATTGACTAAAAAATATTCTACCAGTAATTTCACAAATCTGAAAAATGTGGAACAGTAGGAGACTCACTAAAATTTAGTTCTTAAATTTAAGTAAAATTAAAAAAAAAATAATTTCCTAACTTTCTCTATAGTCAACACAAATATTAATAATTTTAACTAATTAATGCTGGTTCCAGGATGAGAGTTGGTATAAGTTATGCCCTCTTTGATGATTACATAGATGGTACTGTTGATTAATTTGCATAGCAATTCTGACTGACCTGTGGTTAAAAATCATAAGTATATAAGCTTCTCACTTTAACCCCAAATCCAGTATTAATTGAAAAAAAAAAGAGAAATATAAAAGTAAAAATTAGGTACAGGTTGAGAATCCTTTATTCAAAATTCTTGGGACTGGAACTGCTTTGGTTTTCAAATTTTTTCAGATTTTGGAATACAGACTATTTAATTTGTATATAGCATCTATAAAATAGGGCAACTTGTGAATGAAACCCAAGCATAAACATGATAGCCCTTTACAATTCATAACACAGCATATACACATACCCTGAAAGTAATTTTATACAAAATTTGATAAAATTTTGTATACATAGAAATAAAGGGAATGACATTATTCCTGTAATGATCACATGTGGTGAAATTAGGATTTCACATAAAAATAATCTTTTGCACTTTCTGTACATGTACAAAATATATGATCACTACTTAAAAAAATATATATAAATGCAACACAAAACTCCACTTCTATGTTAAGTGTGAGAAATTGGAGGTGGAGGGTATATTATTGATGACATCGCCATGAGTGTAAGAAGGAAAATTCAGTAAGCTATCAGCCTTTACCAAAAATATCGTGTTTTGATTAAAATGTTACAATACATACATGTACAGTATTTGTATAAAAACAAAACAAGGATTCTGATTACAGTTAAATGTAATGAAAATTGAAAAAAGTCAGCATTTTATTTGAAATGTTGCAATGCAATAATCATGCTATGGGTAGCCATGTTGCTTTCTGAAATTTTCCATTTGTGGCAAGTCATGTCTGCATCTGAAAAACTTTTGAATTTTGGAGATTTTTAATTTTTGAATTTCGGATAAAGGATATTATTCCCCCCCCCCGCCATACACCAAAAAAAAAAAAAAAATCCAGTATTAATTATAGGTTTTTAAAAATTGCCAAAATGGGACAGTGGGCATTAATGGGTTAAAGTATAAGTAGTTAGCAGAGTTGATTCCCTGACACCAGGGTATGTCCCCTAAAAGAGGTAATTTCAAGAGGTCTGGATTATTTTTGGCCTCTGGTCCCATGTACATATGAGACTTCTACTTTGAACTCATCCTTTTTCCACATTCTGTTTGAGTGTACACTTATATTTTACTTATCTGGTTATCTTCTTTTTTTTTTAATGATGCATCCAGTTATTTTTATTTATAGTTATTTGAATTTTTCATCAAAGAAAATCAAACTTACAAAAGAACAGGAAAAAAGGACAAATTAATTCCAATGAAAAAATGAGTATAAGGAATTCATAATTTGACACCTATTTAAGACAACTTCTATTTTCTCAGACTTCAATTATCCAGAGGTGAAATGAAAATAAATGGTAACATTTTCTTACTGAGGAGGCAACTCATTCTGGAGTTTTACTTTTCAACACGAGTCTTGTTTTGTTAGACTTCATGATCTTAAGTTCAGAAATTGAAATGGCAATAAATTTGAATTTGAATGATAAAGCAAAGCAAAAAAGGGTAGTGTTATCTGTTGAGAAGGAATAATAAATAATGAATATTTGTGATGTGGTGGCTGAAGAAAATCTAAAAACCAAGATCATGGTGAAACACAGGCAAATATACAGTCAGTGATATTTTGAAAAATGAGTAAAGTTTTTGGTCAAAACATTGAAGAAATCATTTGAAAATATTATTTGATAATATTATAAAGTTAACATGAAATAAAGAAACCCACAACTAACCTAATGGTCACCAAACTATTTTTACTAGGTTAGGGGTCATGTGTATTGAGCAAAAACTAAAAGTGTTGAGAAAATAGACAAACAAAAAATTGAAACAGAATGAGATAAAAATATTTATTTTAATGAGAACATCTTTTGTGTAGAAAAAAAATTTCAAGGAATGTTCTCAAGTCTGGTGAATCATTGAAATAGTGAATGATGTGTATAGTCTAAGCCTTGTGTGTCTATTGCATTGAGCACTAACTTTAGCATCCCTTCCAGATATTGGCCTGCAGAGAAAGAGAACTAGCCTGTTCATGTTCACAGCATGTATGCTAGATGCATTTTTCCTTTTATGCATGCCTAAAAGCTGAAAAGGTGTTACTGTTGCTGATAGGGTTATTGACACATATGTGTCTAGTGAAAATTTTTAATATTTGGTATAATATAAGTGTTAAATTTCTTTCAGAAAATGATTTTTTTTTCTTATGTAGTATTCAATTATCCAGAATTATCTGAATATTTCGAACCCCATGTTCCCAGATGTCCAGATAATCGAGGTGGTACTGTATCAGAATTGGCTATCCCCATTTAGTTATGTTTCAGCAAAGTAAAAAAAATTCCTGAAATAAATCCAAATTTCTAAGAGTATGAAATATTGTCAGGGATAACAACAACAAAGATAGAGACATTAGTTTAAATGTAAATAATAATAATAATCCTCATCCAGAAAACATATAATATTAGTTGTTGATGTCTTTACTTCAACTGTTGCCGTATACAACATTCTGGTGGTCATGCCTTCAACAAGTCAACTCCATGAACTGTATTTAGAATTTTCACTTGTCAGGAAGAAGATCACTCACAAGTTTAGTGGATCAGATGTAATTATTTTCCACTTTACAAACCCTTTCTCCAAGATGAATCATTATAAGCGTCTTGCTACTCTATCCTATTTCCATAGAAAATATTCAGACACAAGCTACATTCTTTAGCTCTGTCAGTTCAGACCTTTACACCTAAGACCCACCATGCCACATACACAATGTTGAATCCTCTTCATATTCCATTGATAAGAAGGAAGTTCCATTTGGACAACTTCTTCCTAAGAGCCACTGCTTTGTGGAACAGACTCCCAACAGGATGCTTCCCCAATCACTACAATATTCAAGTCAAGAGTTAACCATTGTCTATCCTACATATCTTCATAATCTTACCTCCTCATATCTCCATAAAACAACATCATTCAGTAACCCTCTACTTTGAGTGGCTCTTGGGCATTGTATTGAATGAACAATATTGTAAAAAAGTGAAAAATCTTTGTATGATTTAATTTTTTTTAATTCTTGAATCTGTTATGGGATGAAATTTTCATATATTTACATACAAGTAAAATACTTTTGGCATATAAGTATATTTGCATTTCTAAAGTGTAAATCTTCACACACACATAGAATCATTTAATTTTAGATATTTGAGATTTTCACTTGTCAGGAACTACTTGGTCATTGGATCAGGTCAAAATAGAAACAATTTTTTTTTTAATATTTGTTACACTTTTAGAGTGATAAAAAAAGTGGGTCTTCATATAATGACACAAAAGTAATTCTAAATACTTTTGGGGGTGTAAGTATACACAAGTTTCTAAAGAGTAAAATATTACAGACAGGTGTAAATTTTAATCATTAACTGTGTAGCCATTAAAAAATATTTTAATCTGTTCTTACTATAACAACACTTAACTGTTTTCTACATATTCCCATTCAGCTATATATATATATATATATATATATATATATATATATATACACACACAGGTCTCTCTCGTCATTTTTGACTTATGAGAGTAAAGCAGCTCAGTTCTTAGAACCAACAGCCAGACCACCCACATATATCATTTGATTATACAGGTGAATGCTTTTGCATAACCAACAACACTTTTTGGAAGAGCCAAATACAGAGAACTAGTGCACGATATGCCACAAGCATCCCAAACGACCCTATGAAGGTTGGGAATTCAGAGTTCTCCTTCTCCTAGAATGTTCACCATCCAAGGCTATAGGACCCAATCTGTCCTGCTATTTACCCATAGCTGGGAAGAGATCGATCCATACCTTTCCCAAGGAAGTGAATGTAATGAACATGACTAGAATTCAAACATGGCTCTCCGATTCCTCAATCTGGGCCACTATCCATTTCTCTACCATAAAAAAAAAGAAATCACAAGTTATCATTCAAGCTAGAAAGACTTAGGAATTCTACTAGACTAACCAGCCATGTGTGAAAATTAAAAGATAAAAACAACAAAGATCTGATTGTAAACAAGGAAATATTAAAAAAAAAAGTCAACAATTATAGTGATAGCTGCAATCTTTGGAAGAAAAGTTAACAATAATAACATTTCCAGGCCAGAAAAACCTTCTGAATAAGAGATCAGAAATAATGACATGATGCATATACATAAAAAAGTTCCTTTTGAGTTCGTATGAACCAGGATGAATGTTTGTATATTTCATGTAAGCCTCCCCCCCCACACACTACCACCTCCAATACAATTTCAATACCCTTGCTTTTCTCCTCCTCCTCTTCTATTACACATCACATTGTGCATTTATTTTTTAAATAATAAAGCGTTAGGAAATTATTTAGCCCAAATTGCTAGAAGATACTGAAAAGTTGAAACCAAGGTAGCATGATTGGCTGATTTCCTAATTTTTTAAAGTTAAAAGCTCTGCATGTTAGATTTTTATTTTATTTTCTTTATATGTGTATTGAGCATGTTTTAATACAACTGTTTCCTGGTCTAATTCAATTCTGAGTCCTATATGCCCATGCTCATATGTTGAGCACTTCCAAAGAAAGGGAATTTGTCAGCTGCTGCTATTTAATGCTAAAAGCTCTTTGCTATGAATTGAGCACTCTGGTAGCCAGTAATGCTTATATCTCGTATAAAAAATATATATTTGGTCATGCCTGGGTCATATGATAAAAATTCCCTTTCTCTGCTGCATGCACTGATAGCCTAAGGATGAGAGACTCTGACTGATGTCAAATCGGTCATATTTTGATCCTGGCTTGAAGCAATCGCATGTCTAGCCACACTGGTGAGCTGTAATACAGTGAAACAGTCTGTCTATGGATGTGTTATATATATATATTATATATATATATATATAATTTAAGAATGTCTTTTTTCAAAGCTAATTTATTAGCCCATTTCACGCCAAAGAGACTTTCTCTATCTAAAAGGTTCTATGATATATTCAGTAATAATAATTTAATTAATTACTGCAAGGTTTGCAAGAAAATTTTTCTCTTCAGAATCCATCTTGCACATTTATAAATCTACCATTCATCTGTTCATTGAATATTGTTGCCATATCTGGTCTGCTGCTCCTGTTCTACATCTCACAATTCTTGACAAAATCCAGAGAAGGTCTGTCATGTAATTAATGTTGATCAGGCATCTCAACTTCAGTCTCTTTCTCAACAATGTGACATGGCTTCCCTCTGTCTTTTCTACAAATATTTTCATAGCAACTGTTCTAATGAGCATTTTTTTATCCCCTGGTGCCCCAACCATATGAATTTAAACGTGCTACTAGATTGGCAACTAGGTCTAATTGTTTTACTGTTGAACTCGCTAGATGTAACTGCCAATTCTACTCTAACATTTTCTTTTCTCACACTTCCCATCCATGAAAAGCCCTCTTGAATTTTTGCTTCCCTGATAATTACAATCTCCAAAAATTTAAATGTGCCATCTTCTGTCTTCTTGAACCTTGTTCCTATTTTTTTGTATTGTCCTTTTATCAATCCTCCTTATCTCAGTCTTCTCATTCTCTTTCACCCTTTATAACCCCCTGGCATCTTAGTGGCATTATCATTGCTTAGAGTGAAACAATTAAAAAAATTCCTTAAAATTTTAGCTCTTTTTGCCTAATGGTAATATTAGGGTGGGCAGATTTTAAATTTTTTTAATTTCCTCCTCCCTAAGAAATTGGGTACTGTGTACTAATGGGTTAAAAGTTTCACTATCTTAGATTAGTAGGAGTTAAACTAAAGGCAGCATGAAATTTATTGATTAAATCCAGAGAGTGGCCCCAACCTTTTGTAACTATATATTCACAAATATATATATATATATATATATATATATATATATATATACACACACACACAAACAAATAAGTTTTGGTAAAGTCAACCAATGAGGTCAGTCTATATAATTTTTTATATTTTTCCAATTTCTGAATGAAAACAAGAAAATTTAAATAGACATTATACATTGAATTTAACAAAACTTGTTTGAATGAATTCTTACCTAAATACATATTTTATAATTTATATATATATATAGCATCCATTTAAACACACATGGAAACCTACCAGACTCTGTCCACAACATACACATAGAAAATACAACTATAACAGCTTCATGCATATGTAACAAAGGCTAAAAATAATGGAGGCATTAATGGTAAGAAAGAAAATGCCAACATTCAAGAATATGAACACGGCAACAATATGCTGATCAGGTTTGGAAAATAAAAAAAAATATTCCTATCACTATAGATACACATATATAAAAATCTATATATTCATTTAAAAAAATATCCGCCAATAGATAATCGAATGCACGTGGATATATAGATATACATTTGAACATTTTTTACACACGTTATGTCCAGAAAAGAAATGACTTATATGAACGCAAGAAAAATTGAATAAAAAGCTTAACTGCAATACCTTGTCAGTGGTCTTTAATGAAACTTGTATAAAAGTAGGATTGCTGCCCAAATACACACACACATATCTGATAATTTTCACTTCATTGCAGAAAAAGACCTTCTCTACACTTGGTAGCTTTTTTGTGTTTTTCATTCAGAATTTTATTATTTCCATCATTTATAGCTGAGCTAACACTCTGCTATGGGCCCGTAAGTGATCCTTAAGGCCAGATTCACTTTTACAACCACTCTTAGAAATGTGGTACACATAAAATTTGTCTGTGTTACCTATGTTGGAAATTTACTTGTTCCTTTGTACAATCATGTGATGTTTGAGTCCTGCAACAGACTTACAAACTTTGACACACAACTTGCACAAGTAACCTGCGGGTTTTTCTGGTAGGGTTGCATTCACAAGAGTTTGCACCTTACCTCTCTGGTGTGATCTCATGTGGCTGGCTAAACCAGCTGCTGAGAGGGTAACTTTTCCACAAATACTGCAAGTGTGTTGGTATCCTAGTAACTCTGGGATGGATTCTATTTCTCCTTTCCTAATGGCACACTTTTTGTTTCTGACAAGATTTCTTGAATATTCTGTTAAATTAAAAAAAACAGTGCTTCTACTCGAATATGAGTATCCATCAAAAATAACATTTAACAATTTAACATAATTTAAAAATAACAATATGTCAGATTTAATCCATTTTCCTCCAAATAAATTGTCTTTGTTTATGTTAGGATACAATACAAAGCAAATATGAATGAGTCAAGAATTGCCAGAGAGTGTGTCTTCATAAGGCACAATTCAGGCTTTGTTTGATTGGAAGTCCTACGTGGCTGAGCAGTCAGGCATGTCAGATCCAATGACATTTCCACATAGGGGATGCGGGTGGCTGGTAGATGTAGTTGGATAAACTACATCTATCAGCCATACTGCTTAATTAGAAGCAGAACTTCTACTTGAATATGAGTATGCATCAAAAATAATGTTTAAACAGAATAATCTAAAAATAACAATATGTTGGATTTAATCAATTTCCTAAAAATATATATCATATTTCTACCATAATTGTTGCCTTTTAATTCCACGCATACACGTTTGTTTTTGAATTTATTGACTCCACAGTATAGTATGGTCAGTTGGGCACCATCTGTGTGAAAAAGAGCACCATGTCATAATTCACTCCACCAGAAATTTGGAAACAGCATGCTGTACTGCTTGGCATTCACACGGGAAGCTCCAATATGAACATTTTAAAGTGTTTGGGTATCAATCTGAGGACAGTGCAGAGAATTCAGAATGAGTTGGAGGAGTCTAATGGTGATTACAAAGGTGTTTAAAGTATCACTAGGGATGACGATGTTATGTTTCCATTTATCTTCCCACAGGTCCTCAGATTCAACACAGAGGCCTACATGAAGTGCCTTGAGGAGGTACTGCTACCCTGGGTCAAGAGGGGTGGCTGCTGGAAGACCTTATATCTGGCAGCAGTACTCTGCACGATGCCATACAAGCAGGAGAACCAGTCTTGGCTGTCAGACAATTTCTGTGACCACATCATCCCTTACATCAGGCCACCTAACTCCCCAGACAGCAACCCCCTTGATTATTATGCATGGAGTGCAATTGAGCAAGAGACCAACAAAACTCCTTGTAATACCAAAAATGAAATGAAGGCAAGGATTATGGCAGTATTCACCAACTTAAACACGGAGACTGTCCAGAAGAGTTTCAGGAAATTCCAAATTGTCTGGAGACTGTGGTTGAAGCCAATGGCGATTTTATTAAATAAATTTACTCTTTAGTACTTCAAGATATTTTTGTATAATTTTGGTTAATATATCTGTTAAAATGAGATATTAGTGTTATTTTCATTTTTGCCTAATTTAGATGACAATTTATCTATCACACCCTGTGTGTATGTACCTCTCTCTCTCTCTATCTCTATATATATATATATATATATATATATATATATATATATATATATATATATACATAATGTGTGTGTGTATGTACAACACAAACAATACTTACTATTCAGATAATACAGATCTCATCTTAAAACAAAACTCTATCTTTTCAAAACTCTTGTAAAAGTAGATACTGTCAGAGTAATTCTATTTTTCTCCTACTTCATACCATGAATAAATTCTTGGTTTGTCACAAAATGTTAGCATGCTTCTGGGTGGCCAGGGTGAGGGGAGGCTGCACATGTCAAAACTTTACATCTGTTTAGAACTTTCTTCTGTTGAAATATTCTCTCTTCATTTGCATGCTGTCAACCAATGCACACATACCATCAACAGACAAATACATATGACAATGAAGCTTTTAACTAACAAAAAACAAAAAATATACCACATCAGATTAGAAATAATTCTCTTGCTATTATTTTCCTGTTTCTTTGATAAGAACTCAAGATTCTTCTTCTATGTGCTGTGTCCCTTCAGGATGTGGACAATCATGGCTCTCCACTATTTCTTATCTTTTGTAGCTGTTAGAAATATAACTGTCATCTTTATACAACCATTTTGCAGATCAATATTCAAAAATGGCTTCAAGCAAATAAAACAAGGACCATCCTTCTTTAAACCTCATCACACAAAGGAATCACAAAGAACTGTACCAAATAATAAAAACCACATCAGTTGAGGACTTTCAACAGCAGCAGCAACTAAAATTGATATCCCATGTAAGTCAAAGAGAAAATAATGAAGCCTGAGTGTCTTGGCAAAGTTCATCGTTCTTTGAACCTTGTGGACTGGTGCTACAGAATCACAAACAAAGAACTGTACCAAATAACAGAAACCACAGCATTTGAGGACTTTCAACAGCAGCAACAACTGAAATGGATATCACATGTAAGTCAAAGAGAAAATAATGAAGCCTGAGTGTCTTGGCAAAGCTCATCCATCTTTCAACCTTGTGGACTGGTGCTACAGAATCACAAACAAAGAATTGTACCAAATAATAGAAACCGCACCACTTGAGGACTACCAACAGCGGCAATGATGAAAATGGATAGCATGTTTAATTTGGAGAGAAAATAATATATCTCTTGAAGTCAGAACACTACATTCATACATCCAAATTTACTCTTGTGTGTCAACCCCAATTCTTAGTTTGTGAACTTTTTGCCTTATTACTGTTGATTTACCTTGCATATATTGTTTGCTTGATTTATATTAATTTTTGCCCGGTTCTTTTTCTGGATATTGCTTGTTACCAACTTTGTCAGTTCTGTTTGTTGGGCAATTCTGCTATTTATTTACATTTAATCATGACCACTCACTCTACATATATTGACATTCCATATTACTTCATACAAAAGTTTAAGAAGGAAGCCACCATCAATAAAAGAGCAATAACAGTGAACTTGAGAAACCTATTTTCCTGAGAAACTGTTTCAATAGAAACATTTTATAAATTTCAATTGAATATAGTGGGTAACTGAAGAATAAAAAGATATATATTTTCCTCATATTCTCAGAATTCTTCCTTAGAGGGATAGCAATCCCTTACAACCAGCATGGCCATCTGCTTTGGAAACACCAACAAAAGCCCTACAACCACAGGACCTCACTGCCATTGTCTTACCTGATCAGTTGATAGCATGTAAAGCTCTGGTTTAAAAAGTGGAATTGGTATTACACACTTAACTCTACCATAAAACTTCACTCATGCACAGCTGAAAGCTATCTAGGTGTCTCCTTCAACTGCAGTGGCAGTGCCTATAATAGTCATGGGAAAATCTAGATATCTTTGTTCATTATGCCATGAATTAAAGTACAATTTAGCTTATGTTTGGTTCAGGATAAAAACATTAATCTTATTTACAATAAACATTTGCATTAGAGAATAATCTCTTTTCAAAGAATGTCAAATTTCAAATGTACATTGAAATGAGGGTTAGTCCATTGGTTGGTTGATTGATTGATATTATAAAATGTCAACCTTGTTGAATTATTTAATGTTGAAATCATTTGTTTTTTTTTGTTTTTTTTTAAAATAATATTTAAGTCTGTAAACATTTATTTGGTTTAGGGATAGGTAAATATTGGCTATTTATATTTGAGTCCACAATTATTTATTTAGTCTGGGGCTTAGGTAAATATTGGTCATTTATACTTGCCAGTAAGCATTTACTTGGTAGGTGGCTCCCTCTGGCGAGAGTTAACCTTGTGCAGGAAATGCAGTTGATGTATTCTAGGTCCCGTCAATGGGGAAAATGTTGAAATGATGATCAGGAAAAAAATTATTTTCTTATGAAATTGACTAAGTTAAATTCTATGCTCACTGGATATTAAAGTTTTTGTATATATAAAGATTGAAATCCGTGAGAACTGTCTCTAATGTCTGCCATGTTTTCCTTGCAGGATATCAAGAGTAAGTTCAACCTCCTCTGGACATTCCATAAATATTGCCTTTTATCCAAGTTGGTTCAGTTTGCTATGATTGGAACTGTGAAGAACCTCCCTGGACATGGGAGTAAGAGGAAAATTGATGAGAGAAATCTTCAAAGGTTGGTATAAACACTGGAAAAAACACTAAGTAAAAAATCCAAAGACCTGAAAGCTGACATGGTACAATCTGGGGTAATTGTTTCATCATGTACTATATGGAGCACACTAAACAAAGCAGGGCTTTATGGGCAAAGGGCAAGAAAAATTTTATTACTGAAAAAAAAAAAAAAACATATAAAAAGTTTGCCAAAGAGTATATAGGCAAACCACAATCCTTCTAGGAAAAATGTTGTGTGGACAGAGGAAATAAAACTAAAGCTCTTTGGCAATGCACACCAACAATATGTTTACAGATAGCAAAATGAAACTTATAATGAAAAGAACATCCTACCAACAGTTAAGCATGATAAAGGATTCATAATTTTGTGGGGCTACTTTGTTGAACTGGTACTGGAAGCCTTGACCGTATAACAGGAATCATGAAATCTGAGGATTACCAAGAAATTTTAGAACAAAATGTGTGACCTCTTGTGAGAAAACTTAGTCTGAGTTGGAAAATCATGTGTTATTCAGCAAGATAACAATCCAAGGCACACATCCAAGAACATCAAGGAATGGTTGAAAAGGAAGAAATGGATGGTCTTAAACTGGCTAGCAATCAGTCTTAATCTCAACCCCATTGAAAATGTATGGGGTCAGCTGTAATCTGCCATTGGGGAAAGGAATCCTGCAAATATTCAAGAGCTTGAACAAATTGCAAATGAAGAGTGGGAAAAATACCAACTGAGAAGTGCAAGAATCTTAGAAATGGATACCAGAAATGTTTGAAAGGTTGTCAAAGAGGGTACAACTAAATATTAAGGAGAGGTGCCTTTATTGTCCATCATTTTTTTTTTATTTTTCTCTTTGAAATTTTTTTTCTCTTTTCTCTTTAAGTTGGAAAAACAATTGGGGGGTAAAATTACTTTGGACAACTAATTAAAAAATTCTGGTAATATAAATTTGTTTTTTCCACTTATTTCTGAAGATCTATCAAAAACTGAAATGGTACCAATAATGGTAACAGGGACTGTATATTACCTCTGTACCATAATTTCATATGCTAAATGCAACAGCTATAAGGTGACAGAAGTAATACATTAGATTATTATACAACCTCTGTCCCATAATAGTTGCTACACTTGCATTCATATTTCATACACTGAATGTAACTATATAATTATGGGACAGAGGTTGTATATATTACCTATGTCCCATAATAATTGTTATATATGCATACAAATTTTATATACTTAATGTATCAACTATTATGGTACAGTGGTAGCATCTACTACCCCATACACCTATATAAAATGTTTGTTTTCATATTGTTGGTAACTCATGTGGGGTAATGGTTAACAAATTTGTCTTCCAAACAAAGCAAGTTCAATTCTCACTAGGGACCCTGCTACTGTAAACTGACACCAGACTATATTAAGCTTGGTTAATGTTTATATCATATATTACTATTTTTTTTACAATCCTATTTTTACAAGAATTATTTTAAGAAAGTAACTATGAGTTGCTTACTCATTCTTAATTTCTATGACTTTTGAAATATTCTTGTTGTAAAGCAATCATTGTATCAGATTTCAGGCTGGTACAGAAGAAATGTCATCTGATAAAACTAATCAAATGACATTATATAAGGTTGACAAAACAGTCTGGTTAAATGTTCTATAATTTGCAATAAAGACTGCTTTCTTTTTCACCACAGATAACAACACTTCAGATATTAACCCATTGATCCCATTGTACTGGTTTACTGGTACAACACTTTGAGATTTTAATCATTGAAAAGAATTATACAGTCTAACATCTAAGCAGAATATGAGCAGCTTTGTACAAACCATTTGTTGCTTTTCCCTTCTGATTTCTTCTGCTACAAAGACAATTCTGGAATAGTGAAATTTATTCCAAATCTTCAAGGATAAATTTTAGACAGGTCATAAAGGGAATACCTAACGAAAAACATTATTATTCACTGGGTAGTGCAGTTATAATTGTCTCTTATTACAGATAAGTGATTAGAAGACTCTCCCCCACCAGCCCCCGTGGGAGATGTTAAATATCACTCCAGACCTCAAGTGGAATTTTTATATACAAACCATGACTAAAAGATGCTGAAAAAATTATCAGTTTCTTGTACTGTTTCTTAAAGTACCAGACTCCTCCTGCCATGCTCTATCTTTACAAGA
Source organism: Acanthosepion pharaonis (assembly GCA_903632075.3). Taxonomy (NCBI): domain Eukaryota; kingdom Metazoa; phylum Mollusca; class Cephalopoda; order Sepiida; family Sepiidae; genus Acanthosepion; species Acanthosepion pharaonis. Next base: position 199,601 of record CAHIKZ030001858.1, read on the forward strand.
GTCAGATTAGACCACAAATGGAGTATTGCAGCTATATCTAGGCTGGAGCTGCCCAATCCTCATTTACCAGCCTTGATAGAATTCAAAAGTGTTTATTGCTGCCTTGTGGGTGATGAATTGTTTTCTACCCCTTTTCTCATTGAGGAAATGTTATTAAGCTCTTGCTAATCCATTATTATTTTCATGGCACATCTCCAGACAAAGTATATTCCTTAGTTCCAGCAGTTCAGACCTTTACAGATAGGACCCATCATACCATGTACATAGGGTCGACACATCTTCATTGTCTTTATATTCCATTGGTAAGGAGGAAGCTCCACCCAACCATCTTTTCCCCAGAACAGTTATGTTTTTGAATAGACTCTCTAAAGAATAATTCCCTGATCACTACAATTTTAACCTTTTCAACAGTTATCTATCTGTAGAGTAAGTAGTAAATTGTTTTGATTCTGATGCCAGTTTTATTATTCTTTCTTGTAAAGCTGCAAATATCACTGCTCAGTCTTACTCTTGTTTTGCTATCCATCAGAAATTATAAAAAAAAATACTCTTTCTTTTTGTTAAGAAGATAAAATCTCATTTAGTTTCTTATTTTGGTCAGATTACTTAATACATGTCACAGACAATAAAGACATTAATTAGATTAAATATATTATATATATATATATATATATATATATATAAGCAAGTTCCCAAAAACATGTCAAGTGGTATAGCATTGTCTTTGAGATCACAGCATTTAAGATTTTATGTCAAAAATCAGTGCATTTGTATAGCTTTACTGTGTGATAAAAAACATATAAAACGAATTACTTAAAGGAAGTCTTAATTATAGATTAAATGCCTCACTTCCTCGTACTAAGTGGCTGAAGAGAATGTTGGCATCTTTCTTTTTTTATCTAAGTAGAAGTCAATAAAAAGCTTCAGTATGTTCTTGATTATAGATGGTTGTCTAAACAATGTTGATTATTGCATATTTCCAATTATTAAATATAAAAACAAACAAATATGGAGAAATCAGTATAAACTTGGAGAATTGATTAGATGATATAGAAATAGAAAGAATAAGATGTCATCTGTTGTGGCAATGGAGAACAAAAACAGTTTTATTACGAAGAGGGTATACTGTATTGGGAAGATGAAGAAGGGAAGAATTGGGGCAAGGGAAACAGAGATTAAAGAAAACACAAGTGCTCTCTACAGAACATCTGAAGAATAAATGAGAAGCAGCATGTAATGGGCTATATTATCCCTAACAAACCCTTTCCATGTGACACTATAAAAAATGAATTACTCATTTTAGGATATGAATATATATATATATATATATATATATATATATATATATATATATATTATATGAATAGGATTAGAGGGTTATACAAGCATTTGTTAAACAACCCCCACAAAATCAAAATGTTACATTTTGGCACCCACATTTTGGATATAGGTATTTTGACCATAGACATTTTGGTGCTGGGCATTTTGGTTTGGTTTGTTTTACAGTATATCAACCACAATTGGTTATTTAATGCTGACAATTTTTATTTTTGGTAATTTTTTTTTCTTCAAAAAATTATAGCTGGCAATATTTTTTTTTTAAAAATGTATTGCTGATAATAATTTCTTTTTAACAAAGTATTTCTGGTATTAAAAACTAGTTTTTACACTTCCAAAATATCTTGATTAATCTTGCATATTTTTGTTTTTAATAGGATGCATTAATTTAAATCACAGTTTGAATATTAGTAAAATAAAATAATTAATATTATGGTTTATTTGAATATAGATAATTTTGGCATTTAAATTAAATTTTGAACATAGTTAAATTTATTTTAAATTAGAACAAGGATAAAATTCATTTAGTGATGATGAGGAGAATGAGAATGAGTCAGTTTATTACAAGACTTTTTCATTGTACTGGAAGAAGATTTCTGAAAACCTGCTTAGGGATATTACCTTTAGTGCCAAAATGTTATGCACCAAAAGGTGGGCACTAGAATGGCCTACAGCAAAATATATTGAACTAAAATATTTGGACCAAAATGACCTTTGACCAAATTGGCCTGTGTCAAAATATAGGAACCATAATATCAAAAAAATATTCTATTAATGCAAATATTTAAAAATGTAATCTTTCTTTAAATAACCAGTTGAAAATAAGGATAGATTTTTACCCTGAATCACCTGAGGCAAGATATTTTTGTGATTATTATATAGGCATTAACAGCGTTACGATAGCTGTATCGGTGATTACAAAGTCTCTACTACAACAAGCATTACGAAAGTGATGAGTATTTGCTGAAATTACAAAAGTGATGTTTGTAAATTTGGTGATATAGTAATTATGAGTTCAATTCCTAGGCTTGGCAGTCCAGACAAAATATCCCTAGACAGGGACAGTGAAACAGAAACAATCTACCTCCAGAGTTTAAACAGAGGGTTCAGTTGAAGTTTACCTGGATTGACAGACACATGAAGAAGGCTGGTGGGCACAATGGCTGAAATGTTGTGATAATAACAATATAAATGTAAACATTAGCATGACTGTAAATAATATAATAATGACTCCTCATCCCAGAAATTCAGATAGAAATAAAACCTTAACTATCAAAAAGTAGTTGGCATCTGCTTGCATCCAAACATTGGGATTGCCATTCTCTCTCCTTATTCCATTTCTCTCCTCTGGTGGTGGCAGCAGAGATGCCTGTGCAGGCCCAGCCTACTCCTGAAGAGTCATGAGCAGGAGTCACAGAGGAGTGTGGGTGGTGGACATAACTAGGTGAGTCAGCTCTCCTGACAGCACATCACAGATCCTCTTCATGTTGATGGTTGAACTTGAAAGTCTTGGTCCCCCCTCCCCCTCAGATGGTCATATGTCAGGTAGGCTGATTTGCAGCAACAATTTTTCAAGTCTCATGGTCAATATTGACCTGCATCAGAGATGTCTTCCACTGATCCTCGAGTCATCGTTTTGGGCCTCCCCATGTGCACTTGCCACTGGTGAGTTCTCCAAACAGGATGATACCTGGGAGTTGAGTGGGACATATTCTGGACACAGTGGCAGTGAATCAAAAAATGTAATTACTTGAGGATTCAACATATTAAATTGCATTTTTTTTTTTTTTTTTTATCAAATGCTCATTTTCTGGCTGACCTGGATTTTGATGTCAACTAGAACAATCCTTAGATGGTATTGTGGAGTAGATTTCAATGACTCTGTGAATCCTGTCTTTTTTGTTGTTCCAATGTGGCTCTTGGAATTAAACAGATTCTAAAATTTGTATTGTTATGATTTAACTTTGTAATGTAGTTATAACTCTGAGTAAATAATTATAAACCCCCTAACATTTATATTTACAAAAATACAGTGGTATTGGAGAAACAAGAGACAGTAATGCAATACTTAACAGAATTTACATAGAAACTTAGACACCATAGCTCGGGACTCAGGGTTAGACATTGGGTATCTGGGGACAGCAATGCTGGATTGAACAGTGTGGAAAGGGATTGTCAATGGAGTTCCGACAAACCATAGGCAGGTCAAAAGTAAAATTGCGATCAAATTTAATATTTATTTTTTTTTTTTTATGTACATGATAACTTACAAAAATGACAAAAGCCTTATAAAATAACACTCAGTCTTAAACTAAATTAACAAGATTGCTTAACAGGTTCCATGTAAATTCAGAACATTAATCAAGTCATATTGCTTGGTTTCATGTACATCCAATATGGTAAAAAATTTGTTACAAATAGTGGATTTAGAACTTTGATACTTATTTTGTTTTTACTATAAAAGTAATGTACTTCAATTAAGTGCATGTATACATTTTGTTTGCGAAATATTTCAAGAAAATGATAGGGTGGAAAAAATAGGCAGATGTGAAGTGCATATTAGATATTTTACAAAATATTTCATGAAATGATAGGATGAAAAAAATTGCATCTCAAGCATATAAAAAAATGTTCTCCCATAAATAGCTTGTTTCTCAGGTAAACTTAATGAAATAAAATCTATTTTTTTATTTTTATTTATTACTCTTTGTAATTACAAAAAGAGAAATAAAAACCTGAAAACTTTCATTTGTAACAAAAAAACGTCTTTTTTTTATGTTTTAGGTTCTTGACAGACTTTATTTTCAAAAGTGATAAAGTTTCATTGTTTGCCCAATAGTTCTGAAGAAATTAAAAAAAAAAAAATAATCTATTGCTCACAGCCAAAGCACAAGAATTTAATGTCTGTGTCTGTCTGGCGCACACCATTTTTGATTAGTTTCTTTTTTTATACACCCAGTTTTTACAGGGACCTCATAATTTTTCACAAAGGAAATAAAACCAATAAATATCAAAGATATTTGAAGAAGGCCAATAGATAAATCAATAGAAGCTACTGTTAAGGTGGCAGCAGAGTTGGTTTTCATTGCATTACTCACCGAATAGAATCGATATTCTATTCATCTCAATTAAAATACCAGCCGGGTCCTGCTTTAGTTTGCCTTTTCTTTCTGCAGAGGGAATGAAAAGTAAAGGCAGGGCAATATTGAATTAAAAGTCATTGATCATCAGACCTCAGGTAATATTATTAGCATTATTTGGGTTAACATCATTCACAATCAAACTCATAGATAAATGCCTATTATGATAGTAAGATGGGGGTGCTGAAAACTTCTGGTCCCAACCAACCAATCTGAACAAAGAAATATATTCTGATGTTCAGTCACTTTGTTACATTTTGGGAAGTGAACTGGAATGAAAAAATTCCAGTACACACTTATATGATCTTTTTTTTTTTTAATAGCAATAACTAAAATGAACAGCACATGTAACTTGAAGAGAAAATAATGACATTACTTCAAACAAAAGGTTAGGAAGGAAACCCCCATCAATACTGGAAAGAGTGATAACAGTTACAGGACTTGAGAAAAAACATTTTCATTTTTCTGAAATTTTTAAGATAAAGATTTTATAAATTTCAACGGAAAGTAGTAATGGCTATTTGCAGACTCGAAAAAAGATCTATACATCTAACAGACATAAAATATTACAAGAATAATGTCCGCCATATATATATATATATTTGGTTTGGTTTGTTTTATGGCATATCAACCTCAATGGGTTATTTAATGCTGACAACATTTGTATTGCTGGTAATAAAATTTTTACACTTTCATAGTGTTTTCACCCGAGTTTGGGGGTTAACTATTTGCCCATAGCTGGGACCCTAACAGGTGCTACCACCCCGGGTCAGAGTGGACCTGTGAACACCAACAATTAAGAGGTGGTTCCACACTCCTCAAAACCTCCTGATCAGAGGCCTTGCTGTTGGACATAATTTATCGTCTTACCCAGGACACATGTAGTTTATTGTCATACCCAGGATGGTGTGTGTATGTGTATATATATATATATATATATATATATATATATATATATATATATAGGATTAATATGAGTAAAAGTTTGTCCTTAGCTAATTGATGTTGCCTTCAGTTAACTGACTCCATAAATAAATTTGGCCACAATTTTGATCTAAAAAGTGCCACACTCTTCAAAAGAGAAAGTAATTCCTTGAGAATGCTGCCATCGAATTTTATCAAAATATCAATCAATGCCCCAAATTTTTCTTCCCAATCTCACCTTTTCTGAAAGTTTCCCCAAGTCAACATAAACAAGCACAAATATGTCAAAAAATCAAAAGAAAATGGTTAAATCCATTTTTGAAGAAGTCCAATACATACGTTCACTCATACCATAACAATCTAATCACAATTGAAACAATATTCATTTAAAAACAAAAAGAATTCTTGAATATTACTCTCTCACTTCACTTTTCACCAGACTCAATTTATGATACTGTGTCTTCCACATGCTTTGACTGACCTTTCAACCACCTGATAGAAAATAGATGAACATAAATTCTCAAAATAAAAGCCTTCATAAACCAATGACATCCTCACCTCTGTGTATATAAATACATAATAAATCCTACATTGCTTTGATGAAATGCATCAGTTAATTATAGTTTTTCATCTCTTTTTATTCAGTTTGTCTCTTCTACAGATACATTCAAGCTGAGCATATATTTCTAAAGAATTAATTTTTTTTTTTAATCCAACATTTTTTATTACTACAAATGTTACTATAGTGGATACTCATATTTGAGATAGATGCCCCATTTTATTTTAAAGACATAATACCCACTGTTTAAAATAAAAATGACAAATCTATTTCACAATGTGTAATTATGTCCATTAGCCAGCACATTCGAGATAGCTTAATAAGGAAACCACTGTTTGATCTGGTGTGCTTTACTATTTAGCAACAGAGAACATCACAGCCCAGCTCAATTCTCCTTTCAAGGAAAGCACACGTCCTCATTCAGTTATTTTCATTGAAAAGCCCTTAGCTGCTCAATTTTGTATCCAAAACATAAGCAATAAGAATTAATGTATTTATTTTTTAAATTTTAATATTTTTAATCTGACAGTTTTATTACTTCAAACATTATTGTGGTGGATACTTGAATATGCAAGCTGATAGACATAATACACACTGTTTAAAATAAAAATGGGGCATTTATTTCAAATATGAGTATCTTCTATAATAACATTTGAATATATATATATATATATATAAATATATATTATAAATTAACTGATTTAAAATATGGTTTGAAGTCAACACTCAGTGACAGGTTATCGACTGAGTGTTGACTTCAATGTTCACTTTTATATTTACATACACTGTATCTCTGAATTGAGCACTATATCACAAAAATATAGCACAGCTTAAAATTATATTTCTTCATACATATATATATATATATATATATATATATATATATATATATATATGTATAATCAACAGTGGGAAGGAAAAAAAGAAAGTGATCTTTAGTTGATCATTAAGTCTATTTTGATTTAGAAAGCAAAGATTTATAGAACATGAAAATGTAAAGAAGTTACAATGAATATAAAACACCTTCATGTTTTTGTGCACTTATTCAATGCACATTAGCATTAATAAGATTTTGTTATCATGGCCAAGATTCAATTCAATGTAAAGGCATCTTTAAAAATATCTTTCTCATTTTGGCTAACAATAAAGCATTATAAACAGTTTCTCAGAATCAATTTTGCATAGACATGACAGAATACATTTTACAAAATACACTTTATGACTTTAAACATAAAGACTATATATTATTTAATGAAGACATTAACATTAAGACTATATATTATTTAATAAATAATTTATATAAATTATGCTTCACACTTTGATAGGACATACATTGTGTCATGTGAAAGAGAAAATGTGAACCAGACCAGATTTATATGATATATATCTTTATTGGGCATATCCTGTATATTTTTCTAATACTAAAATAGTTCAGCCAATACAAAAGTTGAGAACCACTCAAGATAGAAGGTGACTGTTAAAATGTTTCTGATGAATGTGTATGATATGAATGAAAGAGGACATGACAGAATTGAAGATAAAGAGGATAGATAACAATTGAATTGACTGGAAGAGGTTAAGTTTATAGTCTTCTGGGAAGTATCCACAGGGGAGTCACTTGCACAAAGTAGCAGTTCTCAGTGAAAAAGCTGTCTTGGTGGAACTTTGTCTTTACATTTAAAATATAAATGAAATGAGGCTGATTTGAAGTAACATAGCATGTCCTAATTGTAAAGGTCTAATCTGGTGGAACTAGAACTCATCTAAAGATTTATCATCAAAATAGTGATAGAGTAGCGTTAATCTTTTAGTGTTATGTCTTTGGCTGTAGAATGGAAAATCTCTTCGGCCAGATCATTATCCAGATCTTATTCTTACTACTATAAGTGAGTGAAGGCAGATTAAGGTGTAAGTGAGGAGGGGTGCACAGTTCAGCAGTCATCATCTATGTAATCCTGTATGGCCCATATTGTTCCTTTGTATCTTCCTTTGTGTGGGCTGGTCGGTTTTATAGACAACAGTTTTTGGTTTGGTATGTTTTACAGCATATCAACCTTAATGGGTTATTTAATGCCAACAATTTTTTTTATTGCTGGTAATTATTTTTATTTATTTATTTATTTATTTTTTAAATGCATTTCTGGTAATATTTTTTTCTTCAAAAAACTATAGCTGGTAATATATTTTTTTTTTTCCAAAAATATATTACTGATAATAATTTTTTTACAAAGTATTTCTGGTATTAAAAACTAGTTTTACACTTCCATAGTGTTTTGACCCCAGTTTGGGGGTTAACCATTTGTCCATAGCTGGGACCCTAATAGGTGCTACCACCCCAGGTCAGGGTGGACCTGGGAACACCAGCAATTAAGAGGTGGTTACACACTCCTCAAAATCTCCTGATCAGAGTCTTTGCTGTTGGACGTAGTTTATCGTCTTACCCAGAATGGCAACAGTTTTTGTCTTGTCATCCCTGTCTAAAAAAGTAATTAATATTCCTTCCATCACTTTCTCTCAGTCTGAGCTTCTAGCTCTTCCACTTTGAAGTTGACTCCAATTACTGATACTACTGGTTGAAAGTAAATGTTCTGTATCAAGTTGTGCAACAGGTCATGCTGTTTTTTAAGTTTAACAAGACCTCCACTTGACTCTGCCTACAGGAGCTCATCCAAACATTTTCCATGGAAATAGCTATAGGCTTATGATATTGTGTTTGTGGGAAAGTGATTGAAGGGTGAAAATAAAACATAGCAGAAGGTGTCAGGTACTTCCTGCAGTGGTAGAAGGAGTTGATCATTCCCCACCAGCATCTTTAAATCTATCTTCATCTTTATTCTACATATCAAATCCTTAAAGTTCTGGCTTCATTAATTTTATTCTGCAGAAAGAAAGGATTTCCAAGAAAACAATGGGGACAAACTGTATTTTATAAAACAGACTTAAATTATCAAAGTTCATCTGAAAAAGAGTTTAACTTTTTAAATCATGTGAAAAATATTTTTTTTAAACTGATTATTATTACTTTGTTGAAGAGCATTGTTCAAAATATTGAGTCTATGACTAATGAGGTGATACTTGTAAAGTCTTGGCTTAATTACATTCAACATATGTAAATCAAAGTCAAGTGCAATTAACGGTTTAAATAAATGTTGTAAAGAAAATACTTTAAAAACTTTTTTTCATTACAACTTAAAGAAAAACAAATAGAGAATTTGGCTGTAGGTCATGTCAATAATATATTTGCTGATGTAAAACTTCTGCCTTTGAGGATGTGTATAGGTTAGTGGGTAGGTTGATTGCCATGTTGGATGCCAAGCATGATTTCAAGATCTGTGACAATGTTCTACAAGTATTTTAAATGTTGCAATGGAACCAAAAACTGTAAATTTGATGGTTAAACATTGTGGTTTTTTATTGGAAATTTACATAAATATTTGGCTTGAATCTTTGGAAGGAATTTATTCCACGTATTAGAAAATATAATGAAAATATGAAGGAAATAAAATTATTTATTTTTTAAATCATTCACAACAGGAAAATAAGAAAAGCAGAAGATTTGAGTTTTACATTATGACCTGCGTAAACATAACATTGGAAATAAGTGAAAAGTTGAAATAAAATCTACATGAGAAATGCAAAATCCTCATCCTCGTTATCAAGAAAAAACCATCGACATTATTATGAGAAACACCTAATAACCATGATCATTATCACGAGAAAAACATTATCTTTAAAATTATGAGAAATGAAAAATCATCATCATCATCATTATTATTATAAATGTATTAACATCATCATCAAAATTATAAGAAATGCATAACAATCATGGAAACATTGAGAAGTGCAAAAGCATCATCAAAATTGAGAAATGAAAAGGCTTATTATCAAGAGAAAATCACTACCACCATCAACATTGAGAAATGCATCATCATCATCATCATTATAAGATATGCGTCATGAGATATGCATCATTCTCATGATGAGAAAAGCATCATTGTCATCATTATGAAAAATGTATAATAATCATGGAATTGTTTTGAGAAATAGAAAAGCATCATCATCATGAATATTAACATCATATCAGAAATACATAGTCACCATCAAACTGTCTGGAGTTATAAAGGAAAGGAGAGAACAATAAATGTCCACATCCTGAAGTGTCCCTGGCACAGAAAAGAAGGTAGTCACCATCATCAGCATCATAATAAATGTCTCATTATGATGACATTATGCATTATAGTTTAGCTATAAGTTAAGCATTTGAAATATGAACTGAAAGGTAATATGATGTTTAAAAGGGAGAATCTTTGATGAAAAACAAAATTAAATACTGACCTCAAATTGTAGCAAATGCATTACTGGCATGCTGAGGGTAAACTTTTGTACATGACTCAAATACGAGGACAAAGAGAGATGCTAATGAATTAGGAAGAATTCAATTATACAACCCGAGCAGATTTTTTTAATTTAAAAATAGTTTGGTGAATATTCATTTTTAACAAGAAGCACATGGACACACAATTTACTTTGATACTGAAACAAAGAGGAAATTACAACAATTGTTACAACAGAAGAGTCAAGTAATATAAGATGTGAAGACATTATTTAAAGTGGTGTTAACAATTTTAAGAAAATTCCCTTTTGGGGAAGAATTTTCAAAGCAGTTTATGAATGTAAATATAAACATTTTACATTATATTCACTTACCTCAAGAACATACATATATGCATACGCAGACATGGTGACGAAATGGATAGTAGTTTGAATTGCAGAATAGGAGAACCAAGTTCAAATTCCAGTTGAATTGGCTACATTTACTTATGTGCAAATATCCTTGGGAAAGGTATAAATCCATCTCTTCTCCCCCAGCTATTGGGTAAACAGCAGAAAAGACTGTGTCTTATAGCCTTGGGTGGCAACCAGTCTGGGAGAAGGACAACTCCAAATTCAAAACCTGAAGAGGGTCATTTGGGGACCTTGTGGCAAACTGTGCACTAGTTTTCTCTATTTGGCTCTCTCCAAAAAGTGTGGTTGGTTCTGCACAAGCCTTCACCACTATCAAATGTGCAAAATCATATCAAATCATATGTGCAATTGGTCTGTGCTGTCTGGTTCTAAGAATGGAGTTGCTGTATCCTCATACATTGAAAACAACAGGAAAATCCAGTAGTGTGCGTGTGTGTGTGCGCGTATTTGTAGTTTGTTAATTTTTTTTATATATATAAAAACACACTGATGATAGGTGACATATGGCAAGAATGCAAACTTATCATAACAACTGTGTATGTCAATATCAGAAGTATATAAGCAAGAAAGCCAGCCTCAAGTGCTTCATTTTGATGTATTTGTAGGTTCTAAAAATGTGAAAATAATTACTTAAAATTATCTGCCTTGATTGGATTTAATTGCTAATGATTTTACTATAAAAATGCATTGTAAACAATTTTATTAGAGGAATACCTTTTAATTTTAGTACTGATTTTACCAAAGAAATGCATTATTAATGAGGAGTAAAAAGATTGTCAGTGGTCAGGAATTAATGATAAAATATGGTTATATATATATATATATATATATATATATATCATTATGGTTGTTCTTTTGCAATTCATCAGTGGATCCATAGGTGGCTATAGAATGAAGTCTGGACACATAGATTTTGGATCAGTAGTGGCACTGGAATTTGTCAGATCAGAGATTTAATTATGGTGAATTTTCAAAGCAGATTTGTGCAGCAAAAATTTATAGTGGGAAATGCTTTTTCATTGGGGAGTCCTTAACTGGTGGCATGAGGAACTGTTACAACTGAAGACTTCCAGGCTGCAGTAGCTGACCAGGACTTATACATGTTATGTCCATGCTCTGATCAAAATCATTGGGTCTGTAGGAGATTCCATTTGCCCCACCCTACCAGAAATCAGGTTTCATATACAATATGAAATCATTGAGGGTTTAGTCCTATCAACTATCCTCTCCAGGTTTGCCCACTTGTTGAAGTGGTTTATGTGGGTGTGGTTGATGTTACATGCAAATGGCTACTTGGAGCTGCATAAGATATGTATAATATAATTGATTTTACTATAGAATGCAGTGAAAATCATTGATTAAAGGGATTTTCAATGGTTAGGTATTAATTTATAAAATGTCAATGTATTGTAAATGATTTTGCTATGGATATTTTTTTAATCATTTCACCCCAAACAAGGCAATAATGTCACGAAGATGCAAGGGGTTACTGGGAATGGAAAAGAATGAAAAGACTAGTGAGGAGAAAGGACAATAAAAGAACAAGATCCATGAAGACAGAAGATAGTGATTGATGTTGCATTTAAATTTTTGAAGATTGTTGGTGGCAGGGAAGCAAGAAATCAGAAGAGAGTTCCACAGGTGAGAAGTGCGAGAAAAGAAGCTATTAGGATAGAATTGATGGTTACATATATACATTGATAAACCTTTACAAGTTCAATAAATGAGCCACGTGATGAAAACATGTGACTCAGAAAACCAAACACAAAATCTATTTGGAAACACAATGTCAACCAAAATTGACTAAAAAATTCATTAATCCTAATTTTTATTTTTGTTGTATTTTTATCTATTATCTTTTTTTTTTTTTAAATTCTTTGAAATGTAATCCTCTCTGAGATTTAATCTCCAAAAGAAATTAAAATGTAAACTGATATTGAAATAAAGAAACTGTTATCAGAATCAAATCCTGCATTGATTCTTCAACTGATCCGACTTGAATTGCTGATAGAAATGGATTTGTTTATTCAACTAATGGACTTTACTGAATAAATCTTTTCAAGAAAGAACTGTTTTGAAACTGGGTTTATATTTCTCATTCAATTTATTACCACTTCTTACCTCCGGAAAAATATATTTTTTGAGGAAAAACAGAGGTTTATGTTTCTTTCCAATGTGATGTATAAAAAGAAACTGCTAATTTTGGGGATGGTCTGGTACTTCTGCTATGTATTTAGATTCTTGATAAAATCCAAAGAAGAATCTGCAATGTTATCAGTCCTGATGTAGCATCTTGGCCTTCACCAAAAATTCAGGACTTCTTTTCTTGTCAGAATCATCAGAGTGGGTTTTCCGAGCTGCTGTACCTTTGTAATCACCATTAGACTCATCCAACTCTTTCTGAATCCTCTGCACTGTCCTCAGATTGACACCTAAACACTTTAAAATGTTCATACTGGACCTTCCAGCATGAATGCCAAGCATTACAGCATACAGTTTTCAAATTTCTGATGGAGTGAATTGCATCATGGTGCTCTTTTTGTCATAGACAGTGTCCAGCTGACCCTACTATACTGTACAGTTGACAAAATCAAAAACAAACAATGTGCATGTGCAAAATTAAAAATATAAAATAGCGACAATTTACCCATTGCACGCTGTAGATGTCATACATGACACTAAACGCATTGAAAAATATCTAAACTGTCAGCTGAATACAACAGCTTTCTAAGCTCAATGATTAAAAACAGCTTTGAACGAGAAGACTGTGCATCTTGGTGAAGTCCATCTTTCTTTAAACATTGTGGATTGGCACTACTGAATCACGAAAAGCTGTAACAAATAACAGAAGCAAAATCACTTTAGGCAACTTAGATGTGGCACATGGCTAAAAGAATGGGGCACCCAGTGAGGATTGACCTCACTATTCAGTCGTAATTGACCTAGCAAGACAAGCTTGCTAACCATTATGCTATATAGAGGTGCTCTATAAAGGTTAAATTATGGCCAGAAAAACTAGGTCAAAGCATTTAAAAAATAGTGGGCTTCATGATGTCATCACATTCAGTTATGGTGAGTACTTCTTGGCAGTTGAACTAGGAGGGAAAAAAAATAGTCACTTTCTCTTGAATACAAAATATTGTGATGAATTATAAGAAAAATGTCAAGAAAGTTATTAGATTTTACACACACTCTGCAGAATTTGAAGAGGCAAAGATGCTAATCCAAAAAGAGGAAATAAAACCTATTTCTTTTAAGTCTTGACATTCAGGGTAGTTAGGGTTTGCTATGAGCGGGTGAGGATAAATGAAGAAATCTCAAGGAGAATTTTGGTATCCCTGATATTCAACAGAGCTGCACTTTGGATGAAAAAATGAACAAATACAATGGCTGGGATATTTTAGACAAAACGTGTTGGTCTTAAAGTAGAGACTTCCGGCACAACAGATTTTTGTTTAAAAATTTCTGGAATTTTTTTGCTTTGCAAAATTTTAATGTAACTCACATTAGTTTATTTTAGAAACAATCCTATTATGAATTGGTGAGAAAACATCTTTCTATAAAATCTGTAGATTTTATTACTTGAGATGCAATATCAAGTAATAAAGTTTATTACTTGATATGCAATAGTTGTTATATAAAATTCGTTTAACTCTTAAATGGCAGGCAATTAAGGTTTCATTGGACATCAATGAATATCATCAATTAGTGATTTAAACATTTTGACAATGATGCATGATTTGAGTCTAAATGAAAACACTAGGATTCATGGAGTTCTATCATTTCCTAGAGTATTTGCTTGCAAATAAAACAGGAAGAACATGCCAAAAACAGTGCCATGTCTGCAGGCATGCTTCTCAAAGAGAAAAGAGCTAAAAATAGTGACATGGTGAAAAGAATGCATAACTTTATTGTACATGGAGTACTATACTATGAAAAAATGTTAAATTTAGGAATCTGACATTTCTTTTATTTCCTTTAATTAAATTATGTTCAGTATATATTCATACATGCTACTTATGTGCATGTGTGTTAAAGATAGAGAAAAAAAAAGAGACTATGACCAAAAGCAGATATACACATTCTGGGTTGGAGAGAAGAGAAACTTGTATAACAACAGAGAGAGAACATCACAAACAGCCTTAAACAGCAGCCATCATCATCATGTGGTGTTTTATTGGAGATTAGCAGATATCATCAATTGATGATTTAAACTTTTTGACAATCATACAAGCATCTTTCATTCATGATTTGAGTCTAAATGACTAATTACCAACTCTAGGATTCGTGGGATAGCATCATTTTCTGGAGTATTTGTCTACTAATAAAACTAGAAAACATGTCAAAAGCAGTGCCACATCTGCATGCTTATTTCTCGAACAGAAAAGAGACAAAAAATGGTGACAATTTGGTGCAAAGAATGTTGAAGGAATTACTATTAAAAAAAGATTACATTTACAAAGAAATTTGTTTTAGTAATCTGTTTTGTTCTTTATTTTTATAACCTAGGCTATATTTATGAGGTATTATTTTGATTTAACAAGCCATGATTATAATTAAATGAAAAATAATAGGAAAAAAGAACATAGGCCTATAAAAACTTTATTATATCCTTTCTATAATCTGTACAACCTGCGTCTTGTAAACGTCTTAGTGGAATAATTAGGATATAAAAATTTTGATTGTATTTATACCAATGCAACTGGAAGTTATTGCAAGAAAAATAATAATGAAACAAATATATTTTACAAATATATAATTTGAATTTATTGCATCTAATCTTAGTGAAAACAAAGTACTAATATTAAATGTGATGAAATTAATATAATGAATATCATCAATGATAACACTTTTAATCTGCATAATAGCCTTTTAAATAATGACAAGATGTATATGAAAGTTACTCTAAAGTCTAAACTAATAGGAGTTGTCAGGTAACTAATTTCATCTATCACGAATTTTAAACCTATATATGGCACATAAGACACAGGAATTTTAAAAGATATTTTTAGTAAAAAATAGTGCACCTTATATGCTGTCAAATATGGTAATTTTTCTAGATTTAGTCTATAATTAGTCAAAATAAGCATTAAAAACTACCCTAAAAGAAAATGAATATTTTTATTATTCAACCATTTTGCATGCATGTTTGTGTAACCTTTTCCTATTATTTAAAGATTAATTCACTAAAGAATAATAAAAATTACAAAATGGCTGAACCACTAGACAAGAAAAATAATCAACTGAGTTAATTTCAGGTTGAATAACATAAGAAATATTTGTATTAAACTCACTTGTAATACACAGGAACAGAACTAGCTATAACTTTGATTTTAAAAATGCCACCCTGATTAAAAAAAGAACAATTATTTATAGTGAAAATACTTCAAGGGAATTCTGATAAATATTTTACCAACTATAAACACATATCAAAAACACTATATTACATCACCAACCTTTATTAAATCTATTCTTAAAGAATCTAACATATGTTTATCTACCACAACCGGTGTTTAAGTAGAAACATCCCCAAATCAACATGTGGACAGATACCAAACACATAAATAATGTCTATTACACACACGCACACATTTATGAATATACATTATCATCTGAATACCCACATGGACAAACTAGAATTATGATATACTAACATACATAAATAAAGCTAAATTTATGTTTTTTTCAGTCAGGTTTGGAATCTTAATTTTTTTCAGCTTCAAAAGGATGTGTTATTTCTTCTTGAATTCAGAACAGTATAAATTATACTAATGTTGTGTAACAAGTCAAATATGCGTGAAGCCTGATTGCCCAGTGAAAATCAAACAACACAAAAATAATAATACCAGAATTTCTTTCTTCTTTCTCTCCTTATCTCATTCTCTGATGAAGCTTTAATAAAAGTGAAACATGTTAGATTGATAAGCATTTCCTATTTGTTCTTTATCTTATCATTTATATCTATGCATTTTTTTTTAAATATTATAGATTATAATGTTGCTCTCCAGTTTAAAATAAATCAAGACCTTGAAGTGGGGAGGGGGGAGAAGAAAATATGATGAAAGAAATTCACCATATTGTCTAATGCTAATATTCATCATTCATTTTCTCATATCTCCTTTACATGTGCCAACTTATATTTTTAATTTTATTTCCAAAACTGTTTCTGTGCCAAAAGACTGAAAATGAACTAAATTGTTCTTGGAACAATCAATCTGATTCCAATTTCTATCTTCTAGTTCATTTCTTTTCCTATTCCTTATATGTTCTTCTTAGAGATAAATTCATTTTATTTTTCACTTGGAATCTATGTGCAAAGCCACTTGCTCACGTACTTGTTTTTAATCATTTGTGTTTTAGCCACAGAAGCGTTAACTTCAATTTTCACATCCAGTTCACTACAAGTCCACCAGATATTGCAGCTTCCTAAATAAGACCTGGGAAATACTTCTCAAGTCATAGTGCAGGACAGAAATTATCTTCTATGCTACCAAAGAATAGTCACTTTATAAATGTCTAAATAGTGTTGAGCAGATATTATCCACTACACACAACACAAGTAAAAATAAAATAGGATTTTAGTAAAAAAAAGAAAAACAGTATCCATACTGACAAGCAAAAGTAATTATTTTTCTGTTAAAACAATGTTTTCTTGATTCTAACTTTTCTTTTTCTATCTTTGTAGATAGCAAAGGAAATGTATTGGCACTGCTATCAGTTGGCTTTTAAATTCATATAATCAGGAGAGCAGACGCCATGGAAACATAAACAACAAGGAAGTGATTCTCAATAGAAAACATATATGCTTTTATGATCCATGCTGCATACAATCAGAAAATCTTGAATCTGATAAAGAAGCAAGAGAAATAAGATGAAAGAAATATGAATGAAAAATGAATAATAATGACAATGCTTCATCAAAGGGATTCACACAACTTAAGACTATTACATCTTATTACTACTAGTTGTAAAGAAGCAAGAGAAATAAGATGAAAGAAATACGACTGAAAAATGAATAATAATGACAATGCTTCATCTAAGGGATTCACACAACTTAAGACTATTACATCTTATTACTACTAGTTGTAAAGAAGCAAGAGAAATAAGATGAAAGAAATAGGAATGAAAAATGAATAATAATGACAATGCTTCATCAAAGGGATTCACACAACTTAAGGCTATTACATCTTATTACTACTAGTTGTAAAGAAGCAAGAGAAATAAGATGAAAGAAATACAAGAAACACTTAAGTCTATTATATCAACTCAAATTCTGGAGGGAAGAATTTCCCAGTGTGTTTTGCCATTCATTAGAAGATGTCAGTTTTGAAATAATATGCAAAAGTCTGTTATGTTATCCAAGTCTGCAGTTGTAAAGCACCTGATTAAAAGCTGTCAATGTGCCAAGGTGATCTCATTCTTAGTTCCATCTTAAAGTCCTTGAGACCATTTTTTTTTTAAATCCATGCAGCCTTCCCTACGTAAACAAAAGGAATGGCTGTTAGTATTTAATATGATCTTGTAGATATTCTTTGTTTAGTATATTACTTAATATTACTTAGTATATTAATTACTTAGTATATTAAAGGTGTATTAGTTTTTTCTTAATCCTTTTTAGTCAGTACATAAATTTACTATTTTATTCCTCAACTGAGTTCTGATAAAGTGAAGAACGACAACCAGTAAATTCAAAACTATTTTTTGTCTTTCATATTAAATGTCAGTCTCTTTTTTTTATTCCTAAATACATATTTTAAATGTTTGTGTTGCTACTCCATTATTAAATTTTGTACCACAAACAAAATGTTTTAAACCAGGATTTCTATATAATTTTTACAAAATACTTCCATTATTTAAGTATTTTTGCTCATTTAAATTTAAAACTGGTGCAAGACTTTATGACCATCTTGGCTGTTTCTTTTTATTAACCCCACCCGACCCTGTTCTACTTATGCCTGTACCCAAAGTGGTATGACTGCTCTCTTGAAATGGGGTTTAATGACATCAAACACCATCTGACACTAATCAAGCCAATATCTGTGTAAAGGAGAGGACGAGAAAAATTAAGTATGACACTGAATGAATGAATAAACAGACTGTTGTGAACTGGTATATTTTTATAATTTCCTACCATTTTTTTGCTTTTACAACTGTGCATATCTTTGTATCTTTTGCTTGGGTCATGTTTGATTTGAATAAAAACATTGCATATCTTAAATGAGATTAAATTTAATATTTTATATTTCAAGAAGTTGGAACAGTGGAGTGAGTTTACAAAGAGAGATCTGTTGCTAAATTATTTCAAATGAGTTAAGGCCAGATGATATTTATGTGATGGAAGAAATCAAAGGACAAAGGGAAAATGTCTAAAATATTTTGTTGTCAAAACTTCTTAGATGAAATGTTGTCACTGTCTGATGAATTATTGGAACCAGCATTCTTATCTTATTATTCTTTCACTCATTATATTTCAGTTTAGCTGCTCAGAAAAAGTAATCGGTAAGTCAAGTTCAAATTCCAGCCAAGTTCATTACATTCACTTTCAATACTTGTATCCTTTGGAAATGTACAAATGTATTCCTTCTACTGTTGGCTATAGGTGAAATAGCAGGGCAGACTGGGCTTTCTAGCTATAATTGCCAACCAGTCTAGTAGAAAGATATTGTGGAATTTAAAACCAGTATGTAGTGCTAGCAAGGTGCATACTATACAGTCTTTGAAAAAATTCTTGAGTTCCCAAGTAACTACTGTGTGGGGTTGTGAATTCTATGGTCTTGACAGAGATTGAAATAGAAAAAAAAAATTTTGGCCAGTAAACTCTCCAGACTCAATATCTAAGTTGGATATAATATTGACATTATATATTGACAAATATTAAACTGACACAGTACATTTAAAACTTGAGAAATGTCAAAGAACCAACTAATTGAAATGCAGTCATTGAAACAACAAAGATAAAAAAATGTTTTATTTAAAAAACAAACCAACCTTTACCAAAAACAGGAAAAGATATCATTAAAATAGTATTTCTTAAGTAATAAAGAATTGAGCAAACTTCAACAAAGACACTTTAGTAAATTCTCAGATTAAGCCCTGGAAACCATTTGCAATGAAAATTTCAATTCTGGTGTAAATTTGCATGCTTATTTAAAAAATAACAAAAGTTTGCAGAAGAAAACCATTTAGGAGTTATCAACAATATAAGTTCAGCGTCTTTTGCATCACAGTTACAGCCTGGCCGCCTTTGTTTACATACATTTGCCTAGAGTAGTAAATGCACAGAAGCTTCACTTATCTTCATTACTGTGCAATGTGCAAACTTTAAATTAAATTGTGCAAATTGCGCAGTAATGAAGATGAGTAAGAAGATAAGAAGATCAGTAAAAAGGCTGTTAACAAAGTAAGTTTGTGCATTATTACTTGAGGAAAATGTATATAAACAACGCCAGTAATAGTAGCTGGGCTAAATGTGAATAAAGCCAAATTTATATTGTCGATAACTCCTAAACAATTTTCTTCCACAAACCTCTATTACTTTGGAATTAATCAGTCAGTTTCATACCAGAATGGAAATTTTCATTACAGCTGGTATCTGGGGCTTAATCTGCAAATTTACTGACACTTCTATGATTTTTCTAATACTGGACAAAAGAGGATGCTGGAATCTTTTGCATCATCTTGAATTAAATGATGAGTTAGAAGCCATTGACAAAATGCAAGATAAATAACACAAACAGAATTAATAAAGTTTCTAATGAAAAGAAAAAAGGGCAAAAAGGATGAAACAGCAACAATCATGCAAACAAACAATATAGTTAAAGCAAACCAAATAGGTAAGAAGGCAAATGAATTCACAAACTATGAGCTGGTATTTGTAGACAAAAGCAAGGTCGGACAAGCGAACGCAGTATGTTCAGGAGTTAAGGCAGATCTGGACTGAGTCATGTCAAAACGCAAGCTGTCCCATTTTATTGGCTAAGAAAAATATCCCAGCATGCATTTTGTGTCCTTCTGACTATAAGAAGTGAAGGGGAAAACTTTTGCAATTATTCCCAATACTTTAGAGAGATCAACAGATATCCTTTGAATGTTATTAAGAGGACAGTAAAGGTTTAACTATTGCTGTTATTAGGTACTTAATACCTGGGTAGTAAAGAAAAAGAGTTTTAGCTCAGGTGCTTGCTTACCCACTGTCTTTTCTCTCATTGTGACATGTCAGTAACAAGATATTTTGTAAACTCTGAGTTTCATTCACAATGCAATTATCAGGTGCTTATACACACGCACATATAGTGAGTAGGGGAAGAATGATTATTACAGGCCGAGAGTATGCAGTGTGTTTTCCAGATGTGGACCATTATGTAACTATTACTTCAATTGTCACATGTTATTTTGGTATCAAGGATTCTATTTAATGACAAGAAATTCAATATGCAATTCAAATTCATCTTCCTTAATGACAATTTGCTTTTACAAAGTGAAAAGCCTAAAGAATTCTGCTTTTTAAATAATTAAACATAAACATACTGAAAGAAAATTAACATAAAAGAAAAAAAATAAGAAAAGCAATGTATCAGCAATCTTGTCACATTACTTGGTAATGACATATTTTGTTTTTACGGTAACTTGAAACATGTTCACTTTGGGTAATGTTGAATAATGTCTCATATTACAAAAACCAGTAGGGAGACCAGGCTGTATGACTTATAAAAAAAAAAAAGAAGCCAAATTGTGTTTTATATTTATGAACATACATGCTTGCTACCCAAAAGTTTTGGAAATTTGATCATAAAAAGAAAAATTACTTACTCATATATTTAATTTTCACCATCTCCTTTGAAGTAGTCCTTTGGCACCACTGGGTATGTAAATAGTGATCTGAAAAAAAGTTCAAATTATTATTATTATTTGAGAGCTCTGCATGCCAACAAAGTGATGCCAGGGAACAAATACTCATAAAGCCCAATGTAGTCATCGTAACACTCAGTCTAATAACAGAATATATCAGACATATGCTTCACAGTCAAATGGAGTATTGCTGCCATATTTGGGCTGAAGCTACTAAATATTCTCTTGACAGTGTTCAAAAGCATTTACACGGCCTTGTGTGTGATGAATTATTTCCCCTCCTTCAACACCTTTCCCCACAAACAAAATGTTGCAAGCCTTCCACTACACTATACCTATTTCCATGGAAAATGTTCAGACAGACTACATTTCTTAGTTCCACCTGAGTGGACAAGCTTTTTTCTAAGTTTTGACTTTGCTAGAATCAAGTTTGGTTGATAAAATATCTATGGTTGATTAGTGCATGCATGTCTTCAAAATTCAGTGAGGGCTTTTTGTTGTAACTTAGAGAGATCATCGTAGAGGTACAGTGGTTGCTTTAGCAGTCATTGGGTTACAGAACATGGAATTCTGTGTTCAATCAATTTGCTCATTAGACATTCAGCAGAAGGATATGGGAAGCTGAGTCCACTTATTATAATATTTGTTTTTCCTTTTTTTCTTAATTTTTCTTTCATTCTCTTTCCCTGTTCATTGAGTCGTTGGTTTCTCTGAGCTACATTCTTAATAGTGAATTAATCGTTTTTTGCTCTTTCTTTTTTTGCGCTATATTGGGGTAGAGGTGAGTATAAACATTGGCTTTGTGACTAATGTTTATCCCGTTGTAGTCAGATGTTGGTGGGTGTCATTCTCACTTTGGCTTTGATATATCTGACTGATTTCAGGTTGATATCAAAAAATGAACAGTCTTCAAACTTTGTGTGTGTGAGGGAGTAAAAATCTGTATCTGCTTGCAACTGGTGTACACACAATATGGCCAACCAAAAAAGTCTGGTGGTATTAACAGGTACTGGGTTAATGGTTATGATATCACAGCTCTGTAGCTATGAGTAAGGTTTGTCATTTAAACATGCTTGCCACTCCCTGTTCTGATATCAACTCATACAAGCTTTTCAGGTAGGTTAATTTCCCTATGCACCTCCTACCTTTGATATGCCCCATGGGTGTCAAATTTTCCAAACCCTCTTTCCCATTTAGTGTTTTAGAAATTTCAACTGTCTCTTTCCGATTCTAAGTATAAGTTTTTTCCATTTTCCATAAAACTTCCTTGTTACTCAAATGTTCTGCTCATGGTATTCTCAGCATCATTTTGTAAAAACACTTAGAGACAGGATTTTAAGTTAATATCTTCAGAAAACCTAAATGGTGCCTCTGGCTTCCTTAAGGGATCATTGATTTGAATTATATATTTATTTATTTATTGAATCCTGCCTTATTTGAAAGAGGAACTTCACAAAAAGATTTCAAGGACCCACATTTTTTGAAATCTAAATTTTTTTTACTGTATTTTTCTTATATCAATAAGCTTCAAGTTTAATATAATGAAATTGTGTGAGAACTTGAAATAAATATCGTCAAGAGGGTGATATTTATCACCCTGGATGGCACTGCTCATGCTACAAATGTAAATATGACAACAATTTTTTATCAAAGTCTTGATTTTCCAGTGATCATAAACAAATCATAGGAAAAAGTCATGTTTTCTGGTTAAGAAATATTCATCTAGATGTTCACTTTATATTTAAGCCAAAAGATTTGGCTCAGCTAATCTGACAGATGTAAAATAAGATTCCAGTTAAGCATTATATTTATATTATAAATTAAACATCTTTTTAAAAACATAAAAATGCTAAAAACATCAAACAGAAAATTTAGTAGTGGTCATCGATCTAGCCATTCTTGAGTCATGCAATGATAAATAAAAAAAAAAGAGGCACATGGTAAATTATAGAAAGAACTTTCAATGACAGATTCGAGGACTATTGTCCCTATCTTTGTTGTTATCACAACATTTTTGCCTTTGTGCTATCCAGCCTTCATCAAGTGTCTGTCAATCCAGATAAACTTCAAGGAACCCTTTATTTAATCTACAAGATTGTTCTTCTTCCACTGACTATGTTCTTATCTAGTACTGGTCAGTAATTGTTCACCCTGTTTACACTGTGCCCAAGTACATACTGCCTAGTCCAGGGATTGAACTCACAATTACTATATCATCAAATTCCCAAATCAATGCTTTAATTCACAAGATTATTGCCCTGTAGGGTAGTGTGTACTTGAACTTAGTGGAAACAGGGGAGAGCAGTAACTGAGCAGTACGAAATAAGAACTAGACAAGATATCCCTAGACATGCTCAACAGAATGACAATAATCTATGCCATTAAATAAAGGGTTTAGTTCAAAATTACCTGAATGTTCCCCAGATCATAAGCACCTAATGAAGGCCGGAGGGGACAATGGCTGATACATTCAGATAATAACAACAAAGATGAGGACAATTTATGAATGAAAATGATAACTCCTTATTCCAGAAATTCAAACAGATTCAACAGTTGTTTCTCAAACACTGGATTCTAATTGTTCTCAGAATAAGTTTCATCATAAAATATGGCTGTTTTTCTCTCAAGCAAATATGATTGCTACTTATTCTTTTCTATTATGATGATGATAAACAAACAACCAAATGAAACTCTTAATACAAATGGCAGCATACTGTGGGACCTTTTTACAAATGAATAATCAGCTTTATCTTACTTCCTTCCATCAAATTGGAAATCTTTCTTAACTATAGCTAAAAACAGTGTAGGCAAAATGTTTCATTTTGAAGAACAGATAGATATGAATAGATAGCTAGATAGGTATGAACTGATAGGTAGATAGAAATAAATAGATAGATATAAACAGGTAGAGTAATGGATAGCAACTTGGATTGAGGAATTGGAGAGCCGAGTTCGAATTCCACTCAAATCCATTACATTCACTTATATGTGCTAATACCATTGGGAAAGGTATGAATCCTCTTCTTCTCCCCTCTTCTTCTCAGGGTCAATAGCAGGACAGACTGGGTTCTATAGCCTTGGATGGCAACTGGTCTACCGCAGAAAGAAATGGCAACCTACTGCGGGAAAAAATCTGCCTCGTCAGTCATATATGGAAAGACACGTGTATTATGCATGGCACATAACTGACTGAATAAGTAGTGTTATTGATGTCATAGCTTGTGTGTGTGTGTGTGTGTGTGTGTGTGTAAAGAGAGAGAGTGTGTGTGTGTGTGTGTGTTTGAAAAAAAATTGACTGAAAAAGAGATGAGATAAAAATGACATTTTTATTTTTTATTACTCACTAATTGAACTAGTCTTCTCATCTTGGTTGTTATAGTCCCAATATTATGGCTTATGTACTTTCTGACCTTCTTCAGGTGTCAGTCAAAGTTGGTAATCTTTTAGGAATTTTGATCTGTCATATCAGTTCATTCTTCCTTGTGTAGAGATACAGAAGGCAATTATCTCCCTTTGATGGAGATAAGTCACATGTAATGTGTGGCCAGTCAATTTCAGTTTGTTTACAGCAGGCAAACTGAGCAGTTGCTTTTTTTTTTTAGCCTGGGTCAAATGGCCCAGGCTGAGGCTAAATCTGCCTACCCCTAGCATCTTACAAACAAATGGTACCGTTTCCTTTTGGGAATATATCTTTTCCAGATATGGCAAGAAACTCCAGCTCTCAGTCCTCAATTTGGGGAAAACCCAAAACTTGTTGTTTCCTGTTTGTGGAATATGTCCTCACCTGTGACATAGTAGATGAATCTGGCCCATTTGAATCTGGAATCTTAAACATGGCTTCTCCAGAGACACAAAAGAATTTCCATATTATATCTAAGATTCTTCTCTTTTGTTTCTCTTTACACTCTGCTTTGTCATGTAAATATGTGTGATTTATTATTCTCTGCATGGGAATCATGTGTGTGTATATATATATATATATATATATATATATAGTTTGGTGTATGTCTTAGCGGTATAAATATCTCTCTGAGAACAAAGCATGTTGGTCATTTCTTTTCCTTTCAGCCATTCCATTCTGTCCAGAAAATACAGTGTTATTACATCACAGATATCATATTGCCCATAATGGGGGAAATTTAAATGGGAGAATAAACCTTTCTTCCATGTATCTCTGCTGTTACACTTGTTCCTTTTACTGAAATGTCTAAAATGTTGACTATAACAATCAAAATGTGGACACTAATTCTACTGAATTTATGAATAATAATGATGCTTCATAATTTAAAAAATAACAGTAATTATTTTATTTCTGACATGCATTGATTTTTTTTTTTACTCAATGCAAAGAAAAAGAAACTATATAAATTATGAAGAATTAGAAAACATGAAAACTAAATGGGAGATATAAACAAAAAGGAAGAACTATTGCACAATTTTTGCTAGTAATAGTTATTTCTATTAGTAATTAATATTTTCTATTTAGGTTATAAATAGGATGTGCACATAATGTAGTGGTTATCATTGTGAAAATTGGGGTTGTCATGTAGAGTTCAAATCCCAGTCAAAGCTGTTGTATTCACTTTCACACAAATGACCTTGTAATGATATGAAGCCATCTGTTTTCCGACCATCTATAGGTTAAACAGCAGGATAGACTGGGCTCCTGAGTTTTGGTTGGCAACCAGTCTAGTTGAAGAATAACTTTGAATTTAAAATCCTTTGGGAATTAGGCTGGTAACTTCACACTATAAAACCCTACTTGATATGAAAACCACAGCCGCAATACCTAATGTGGCAAGGCTGTGGCCCTATATTTCACTGAAGAGTCTACAGGCTTAACATAGAACAAAAGGTTATAAATAAAAAAAAAACATAAAGAAACATCTCAATTGAAGTTCAGAGAAATACTTACCAAAAAATATAGTTTACAGTGTTAATATAGTGTCATTTACTAAATTCTTTATACTAAAATAAAAAATGATTTCACATTAAGAAATATGTGACAAAATGTCTGAGAATTTCATTTTTTGCTCTATCATCCATAAATCAAATCATGCTCCAAATATAACTTTCCTATAGTCTAGGTTTTGAATATTCCAAAGTACTCTGTAACATGTATAGTTTTGAAATGTGGGGTGAGGACAACTATTCATTGCATCTCATCCAAGACCCATAAATGTCCATTTTGAATTCTGGTAAATGGTTGTGTAGTTATCATGCCAGCACATTAAAGATAGTGTAACATTTGAATATATTTTGTTTTTATTTTAAAAGTTTATTGCTTATGTCAACAAATCTAGTATGTTAGAAATCTAAATTGTTTGGTTTGTTTTATGGTATATCAACATTTTCCTGGTTATTTAAAGAGGAATTCTGTCATTCTGATAAACAATAAAAAGGTAGACATAGGTTTGGCTTACACAAAAGTCAAAAAGGTGGATATACAAAGATAAACTGAAAAGTTCATAGGCTGACTATGAAGGATTGATGCTAGAGCTGTGAAATCTTGCATGCATTAAGTTCAACTCTTCTTATTAATAACTGCATTGTTTATTTCCACATAGAAGGGTGAGCTGAAAAGTCCATTGGCTATGAAGGATTGATGCTAGAATGGCAAAATCTTGCTTGCATTAATTTCAACTCTTCTTATTAATAACCGATATTTCAATGCCAAAAAGTCAGAATACTTATTTTGGGGAAACTGGTTGGGCAGAGAACTTTTCAACACCTACTCATATACTTTTTTGTATCATTTTTCTATATGACAAATTTACATTCTTCTTCTTGTGATGTAGAACTGTTATAGTTCCATGATGAACAGAATGTTGTTTATTTACCATATTTGACAGCATATAAGACTCACAGGTGTATAAGATGTACCCTAATTTTAGAAGGGCAAATCAAGAAAAAATTAGTGATTGGTAAAATTATTAGTAAATGGTACAGCCTAGGTTATATTTATGAGGTATTATTTTGGTTAAACAAGCCATGATTATAATTAAATGAAAAATAATAGGAAAAAAAGAACACGAGTCTATAAAAACTTTATAATATCCAAAGCAAAATCAAGCAATTATTACAATTGAGCAAAACAGTACAGTTATCATTAAAAATTTTATTCATATTCAAATCCATAAAATTTGCTGTCTTTGTTATTGTTGAAGCTTGAATAAGCATGGAATAATAATAATACAACACAAAATGTACGTTAACAAAATGTATCGAAACAAGGAAAAGGTACACAATATTTACAGTTAGTTTTGGTATATTCTTGGGAAGACTGTTCCTGCAGAATGGGTTGACTAAGTCGCAGTCGGGCAGAGTCTCTGGATTCGATCTCTTAATCTTCCGTCGTCTTCCGGTACCAACCCATATTTATATGGTCGGTACTCCACTTATGTAAATTAGGTGTATCATACACAACAGTTATCAAAACTCTGATACCCATTTTCAATACTACTATCATCGTCGTTAAATAATGTGTCATCTAATTTTAGTCGACTATCATGAATTTTAAACCTACATATGGCATATAAGATGCAGGAGAATTTTAAAAGCTATTCTTATTACAAAAAAAAAAAAAAAAGTGTGCTTTATATGCCCTCAAATATGGTAGTTTAAATTTCAGGAAGTCTTGAACATAAACAATAAAAAAGTTATTGATATTTTAAGTAAAATACAATTGAAATATTACTTAAATACTGACAAGTAAACTTTAATTGCCGAGATAAACTTGTTTTAATATAAGATCTTAAATAAAAAAAGTTAATTTTAATTATAAAAGATAAATAGACAAACAAGTAAAATAAAGTAGACATTGAGTGGGCATTTTCTTTTATATGCCATGTCCCTTTAGGACACAGGTGATCATGGCTCTCCATTTCTTCCTGTCCCTTGTAGTTTTGACATTTTCTTATTTCTTACAGGCCCTGTTCTGTCATCCACTTGCTTAAGCCCATTAAGTATGTCATGTATTGCTTTCCCTTGTCACTATTTGACTTCTATCTGCCCTGTGAGTATCAGATTTTCCTTTCTCATTAGGTATCCCAGAAATTTCAGCTGCCTCTACCTGATGTTAACTATGAGTTTCCTTTTAGCTTATATCCTCTCCAAAACCTCATCATTGCTTGCATGTTTGGTCCATGGTATCCTTAGCATCCTTCTGTAGAACCACACCTCTGTTGCCTCTAGTCTCTTCTTTTTCTTTGAGGAGACTGTCCAACATTTGCTGCTATTGCCCTGAATGGATAATAGTACTCAATTTGACAGGAGTTAATTGTACTCAAGTCAATAGTATTAAGTCAATAATAATCATGGCTGATGCTAACCCCCAGGAAAATAATTCACTATGCCTTCTTGAACTAATGTTTTCTATTTACAAGAAGTGAAATGATTATATTAGACTAATTGTGAGGTCTGCTGCTATGAAAGTTGGTTCATTGTGTTGTGTTAGACAATTTTTCTTGTCAGAATCTATCTTACACTTTTATAAGTCTACCATTTGTCCAAGCATTGAATATTGTTGAATATGTTTAGTCTGGTACTTCTTCTATGTATCAAGAGATTCTTGACAAAATCAAAAGAAGAATCTGCAATGCTATTGGTCCTGATCTAGCATCTCAACTTCACTCACTTGCCCATGATATAACATAGTTTCCTCCTGTAACTTTTCGTTAAATATTTTCATGGTAATTGTCCTGATGAGATTTTCTTTTTGGTACATTGACTACACAAATTTTATCTCAGTGCTAGATTGGTAGTTAGGTCTCATCATTTTACTGTTGACATTGCTAGATGCAATGACAAGTTCTATGCTAACTTCTTGCACTTCTCACTTGTGGAACTCTCTTCTGGCTTCTTGCTTTCCTGTAAACTGTGATTTTCAAAAATTTAAATGCAATGTCAATTATCTTCTATCTTTTTGAATCCTACTCTTTTATTGTCCTTACTCCTCAAAAACATTTTCTCAGCTTCTTTCACTCTCAGTAACCCTTGCATCTTAGTGACTTTATCTCCTTGCTCGAGATGAAATGATTAAAACACAAAGCAAAAAAAGGAAAGCCAATAGCTTCATATTATAATTTATTTTGATTTGCCTCTCATGGGAGTATAAGTCATGAAGCTCCATGAAAGTTAATTTACTAAATGATCTCTCATGCACACAAACACAGAATTAAAAGCGACCAGACTTATTATATGCACACATACCTATCAGCTGAGTGAAATGTTTTATTTGGATAATTAAATTATTTATTTAAATTTTCCATGGTTCTCTTATGAAAACTGCTGCATTTAATAAACAAAATTATTTTCTTATTTGTAAATGCTATATCCCTTCAGGATATTAAGTGATGATAGCTCTTCAAAGACTTCTTGGGAAAAATAGTGGAGTGGTTTCCTGTTGCCTATTCCATGGTTTTTCAATTCAGAGATTTCTTCTTCTAGACTGGTTTCCACCTAAGACTAGAGAACCCAGTCTATCCTGCTATTTAATACATATCTGAAGGGAGAAGAATGGATTCAACCCTTTCTCAAGGGTATTAGTGCAAAAATGAATATAACAGACTAGTATGGAACTTGAACATAACTCATCAATTCTACTTTATTCACTAACATCTGTTACACTAACCACATATGTAATATTAATGGTAAAAAAAAAAGAAGAAAGAAAAAGATTCCAAATCTTTGAATCGGTAAACGTAAAATCTCAAAATTCAAAACTAAATAAAAACTTCTTCAATGTTGGAACTGCAGATTAAATGTATTCAACATCTGATGAAACATTTACTTAATAAAGAATCTGACTTGCCATTTATGTACATGTAATTTCAACATAATGGCTACACAAAGTTTTAGAGGTGTTTGAATATGGGAAAGATGACATGTCTGTGTAACCTTGGTTTGAGAAAATGATCAGAATCATGGGTAAAAGTGCTTGATTACAAATATTTGGACATGATCTTTACATGTTATACCCAAATATACACTATGTAAAGTACAAAATTGAACATAATCCATCTATTGTTTTTAATGAAACATGTATCAATGAAAGGCTGTTACCTAAATGCCTCAACACACATATATTATTGTTATCCTGTTATAATGAAGTTTTAAAATCAGGAAGAGAAATTATCAATAAAACCTTAAATAACATTATTATATAAAATTTACATCCATATTTAATATTTTTATTTGATGAAATTTAAACAGTAATATGCAAAATCTCAAATGATATTTATAAATGGAAAAAAATCATAGAATATAATGTTACGACAAAATGAAAACCAAAATTCAAAAGTGAGAATTTTCTTCTCATGCACTCAGTATTTTGGGGGCTGGGATTTGACTTCTTGTGAAAGAAAACTGAAGGCCACACATGACATGTTAGAAAAGATTAAATTCATAAAGGGTTGGAGCGTACTGCAATTTATAAATAAAGAAGGACATTCATCCACTGTATGCTATCAGCGTAACATTAAGGAGATTAAAGAGAAGAGATGGACAGCAGGTCCCAAGTTCACTAAATCTTTTCACACTCCCTAACATATTTTCAATATCACCCACAGAGCCTAAAAAGAAAAAAAGAAAAAAAAAAAAGAAAGAAAATGATACCTTTTGACCCCGCTTTACTTGCAATTTTGTAGCTTTAAAGATGCATCTGAAGTGGAAAGGCTCTGAAGATTTATCCGAAATTTATGATACTTACTGAACAGTTGTAGAATATTAAAAAACTTGTGTGACAAAAATAAAATCAATGGAATTACATCACTTCACACAGAAGAAATAAAAAATATTCTTAAATAGATTTATTAATTTTGTCTCAGTGTTTTAGTTTCTGACATAACTTATTTAACTAAAATAACAACATCAAAAGAACATATTTACACCATTTATTGTTCAGAATTCTGTCATCATCTTTATTGTCACATTCACAACATTTCAGCCATTGTACGCGCCAGCTTTCTTCAGGTGATATTTGTTGAAATTTCATACCAAATCCTTTATTTAGTCCATAGGGGTAGATTGTTCTAATTCCCTATACTGTGCCTTTGGATACCTTAGTTTTAACAAATATCACCTGAAGAAGGCCGGAGTGTACAATGGCCGAAATGTTGTGAATGTGACAATAAGGATGAGGACAATAGTCTAAATAGTGTAAATATTTACTATATAGAGCAAAACAAAAGAACATGTTTATACTGAATGAAGAATTAGAATAGAGGCAGATTTCAAGAAAGACACGGCTTTTATATCAATGGCTGATGTGATATAATTAGATTTTATGAAGGTTATGTCATTTGAGTGTGTAGGTGGTGTAATGGTCAGAGACTTGGAATCAGAAATCTGAGAGCAGTGTTCAAATTCTAGTCAAGCTCATTACATTTATTTTCACACCCTTGGGAAAGGTATGAATCTAACTCTTCTCCCCCTAGTTATGGCTTAAATAGCAGAACAGACTGAGCTTTCTAGCTGTGGTTGGCAACCAGTACAGACTTTTGATTGATTTGTTTTTTTATGGCTTATCAATCTTTTGTGAGTTATTTAAAGCCAAAATATATTTTGGATAGTAAGAACAATTCGTTTTTTTGTTTGCGAGTGATTATTGCATTAAAATCTTTTTGAATAACAATGATTTTTCCCCCCAGACACAATCCTACTATTTAACCTATAGATGGGGGGAGGAGATAGATTCATACCTTTCCCAAGGATAATTACACATATATAAATAAACAGATTCCAATGTGGCTCGCCAATTTCTTATTCTGAGCTGTTATCTATTAAACTACTTGTGCATTAACCCATATATAAAGACAACTCTAAATTCAAAATCATACGTGGCCCTGTCAGGGAGCATACTTGGACCATAACTGAGGTCTATTCAGCATAGTTACGGTATAAACCACAGGTTGGTTCTGTGGGTGTGGAAAAAGCACAAATGAGCCTGAGTAGATGGGCATGTTCAGAAATGATCAGCCATGCCACAGATGAGAGATCACACTGGTTTGCATTGTACCTTCAAATTGATCAGTTTCAATGATTGTTCTTTTTTTTTTTCAATGGTTAAGCATTAGTTACAGGAAGTTGTAAAAATAATGACAGACATGAAACACCAAAATAAGCCACATCAAAATCACTATAAAGAAATATATAATAATGTCCGAATGTAGTTTTACTACAGAAATAATAAGTTATCAGCCAGGAAAATTAGATTTGAATCATTTTTATAAAAACATAAACTTCTTAAACATAAAAATTATGAAAATGTTGATCTGCAAACACAATTATAAAGGTAATCATGTTAAGATGATAGAAATTAATGAATTATGATAGAACAAAAGCCAAAAAATATGTTGTCCATCATTTACAAAAGATAAATATTATTCCTTCTGTCCTATAATAGATGTTACATATGCATAAACATTTCATACACTAAATGTACCAACTATTATGGGACAGAAGTAGTGTAATATAAATAATACTTTCACCTTTTTATTTACAAAATAGCTAAAGTCTTTTCAATTTGTCATTTATACGAAGAGTGGCCAAATTGTGGCATATGAACTACATGTGGCTTTTTGATATTTGATGTCCTGTTCATAGAAATATGTTGACTGAGCTTCTTTTTACATCACAGTTAATAAAAAAGGAAAATAAAAAACAATTTAAGTTTATTTATATTTATTGTTTATTATTTATATGCCTCATTTTTTTTTTATTTTTGGCAATCCAATTTTATGCTACTGAAATGCAAATTTGTACATTTTTTTTCCTATAGTTCACTTTACTATTAAATAGATACAATAAAGTTGAGACAATCATCAACCAAGATTTTTGAACAGTGTTTTATATATATATATATATATATATATATATATATATATATATATATATATATATATATATATGTGTGTGTGTGTGTGTGTGTAAAATTTCAGATATAACTAAAAAATATATCTGTAAAAGGACAATATGAATACTTGTTGCAAAATAAAATTCTTACATTTGCCTTGATAAAGTCCATCAGAGGACAAAATGTATTGGCTAAGATAAGTTTTCCTTTGCCTTTGTTTATATATATATATATATATATATATAAAATATTGCACATTGAGGGCTGGTGTTAATAAAATAGTACTTGATATAAGTTATATATTAATAAATATACATTTTTTTCCTCACCAGTAGCACAACTCAGAGTTTCATGCACAACACAATCTTCAGGTGCTGGATTGAGACTCCTTCAGCATCCAAAGATTGCGTTGTGCATGAAACACAGAGCTGTGCTACTGGTGAGGAAGATATATATATTCTGTAATTACAGAAACAAATACAAAGAGTTTAAATTTAAGCAATTGCATGAATAACTATTATTGTGCATATGGATTTAATATTTATATAAAAGTTTTGTTACAAAATCTTCAAGCAATAACAGACCAGAAAATTTATGTCTTGCAGTTCTCAAGCATCTGAAGTTTATTGTATTTGGTTCTTACATTAAACAAATTTTACCATTTCTCATATAAAACAATTATTTCAATAAATTAATTTTTCTCAATGATTCTTCTTTTTCTTTTATTTACTCTGTTTAATTACTTAAAATGATAATCTACAAACTCAGATCAACATCTTGGCCAGTTGTTATAAATTCACTGTTTAAGAAAATTTACAAAAAACTCAGAGTAAGCAACTCAAATACATGTATACATTAAAAATAAAGTTTATAGCAATAAAGGAATCTTAACATATATAAATTATATGTGTATCCATTTTAATGTATTTTTTGTATATCACAAAAATATACAAGAGAGAGATAGGTCTTGTTTTATGTAGTGGACTCTTTTGATGATATATATAAATGTCACAATATGTGTCAAAGGAAATATTAAATTACAACTGGTTATATAGATAAACAATTTTTAAAAATATATACTTAAATATAAATATATATTATAAATTAATTTTATTTATTATAATTGCTTTCATATTTAACATGGGGATAAGGCAAGGGACCCATGGATATATTTAATTAATTTTACTTTCAGCTTAGTGTAATATTCAGGAAGTATTGAACCTAAACAAGAAAATGCAGAGCAACATAACGTTTTTATAAGTACGACGTTACAATCATTTTTAAACAACGCAAGTAAACTAGTCTAAATAGTCCTTATGCAGTTACAGAGGTTTAATTTTTAAGTTATAAAAATTAGCCATAAACATTGGAAATGGTAAAACTAAGAAAAGCTATAGAAAACAACAGAAAATCAAGGTTCAGACCTATCAGCACACAGAGTTTTTTTTTCTGGTCAGAAAATTACAGTAATACTTACAAAGTTTGCAGCCACAATACTTTATGATCACGGCTCAAAGCAAAACAACTTCCACTCAGCCTGCAATATTATTGGAAAAGTAAGAGAAAGTTCAATCAATATAAAGCTCAAGGAAATATCTATTCAGGCTGAATTGATCTCTCTTTGGAAATTCTGGCTGCCTTCCAAGCCATAGCAGTGCAGATCTGTTCAAATCATTGGAATAAAAGAGAAAATGCACAAGATAACAACTGTAAACTGTTCCTCGTTGCCCTACACAGTAAAAGGGCATCCCACAAGGTTTGGCATGATGGGAACATTGCCAAGGCTATCAACAAAACACATGAAAGAAGTATGCTGCAATGAACAATTGTTTATATAGACCAATCTATGAATAAACAGACATGCAGGTACACGCAAAATCATCTACATATAATGAATGATACAAATATATGAAAATATATATATATATATATATATATACACATACATATATATAACTCTTTTATATTTCATAACCATTCACTTTTTCATTGTGCTTCTTTCCACTAACTTGCCATTTTCTTTAATTTCAGCCAATCAGAAACAAAATCTCATCTGTTGTTTTTAATACAATAAGGAATTCACTTCTTTTAAATAGTTTATTAGCCAATGAAACAACAGATTTGAAATCAGATATCAATTTACTATCAACTGATTCACAAATTCACTTTAGGAAAAAAATGTTATGTTTGTGATATTTTTTTAAGATTAAATGCAGTACTTAATAAAAGTGGAGATTATTTTTTTTATTATAAATTAATAAAATGACATTATTTCCTATAATTCACATTAATAAAGTGTAACAGCTATTTAGTTTTACTTTGTCAGGTTATGATATTGTATCATCTTTTATCATAAGTGGGTTCGATAATTACTTACAATTTTCAATAATACCAACTTTTCTACAAATGTGTGTGTGTGTGTGTGTGTGTGTGTGTGTGTGTGTGTGTGTATATATATATATATATATATATACATATATATATATTGGTTATGGCCTCAAATAAGTGAATTAATCTTTATAATATTACATGACTTACAGATAATTTATTTATTATTAAAAGGAAATAACTTCTTTTTGGCATCTAATTTACTTTTGATCTCATAAGTGCTTCTTTTGAAGTGATGCAAATTAACTTTTGTTGTAGTCATCTGGAAAATTTTCTGGCTTGGGTTGGAGCAAGGGATACTACTGCTTCAAGCATTATGATTATATATATATATATATATATATATTCTGATTACAGCATGAGCCACTGTGATTTTTATGGTCTTTGCTATCAGCAATTACTGATTTTCAAATCAGAACGGCAACTTTTCTTTGCAAAAGCAATCTATGTCTGCATCTATATAATCAAGTTATCATCAAATAATTGAACTCAGTATCTTCAATAAAATCAATATCACAATATGAATACTTCTTTTCTTTTGAAGGTGAAATGTTAAAAAATATCAGGTAATTTAAAAAATATTTTTTAAATGTACACTTATGAATCTCTGAAGAAAAAGACCCAAATGAACATGAAATGCAAATAAAAATATAACAAATGAAAAACTGATAAAAATGGTATTACCATATGATGCAGATTAATGCCTTTGCTGAGAGAAAAAAGCATATTTAAGTATTACCTGTCAGTTGGAGTCAAGAATGACTGCATCTACATACAGTAAATAAAAAAAAGGGCACCCGTTTACTGCAACCATATGTAGCTGTTTTTTTACTCTGGTGAAAAACTAAACCTGTGTCCACCTTTTTTGACTCATGTGAAAACCAGACCCATGTGTACCATTTTTGATTCATGTAAAAACCAGACCCGTGTGTACCATTTTTGACTCATGTGAAAACCAGACCCGTGTGTACCATTTTTGACTCATGTGAAAACAAGACCCGTGTGTACCATTTTTGACTCATGTGAAAACCAGACCTGCGTATACTTATCTATTGTTTACCAAAATGACAGAATTTTGCATTAAAAATTTTGGAAGAGATTGATATATCATAAAACAAATCAATCCAAACCATATTAAATGTATCTACACAAATATTATAACTGCATCCAACACAATAAAAGACAGGAGGGCATAGAGAGCCATGATTGTTTACATCCTGAAGGAATATGGCACATAGAGAGAGATTTTACATACTAATATTATCAATAACAAATTTTCTCCTGATGGCTGAAATGGTTAGCTTTGTTTTTGGATTAATCATCTTTTAAATCCCCTTATAAAACCAGGTGTCTTACAGGAAACAAATAAAGTTGAACCTGTACAATTTTAATTCAAAGAACCTTTTAAAAATAAGTTTATGGTCAAACTATACACAGATTGTCAATAATTATTTAAGTGTAGTTGTTTTGTATCACAAGTCAATATTTTTTGGCAAAGTATCATTGCTACTATTCATAATCACTCATTATTATTGTTGCCTATAACAATCAATCTTTAGTAAACAGCATAGCTCAGAAAAAAATTACATGTCTGGTGAAATTTGAACCCATTAAAAGCATACATTGACAGAGCAGTTTCTTGACCAATTAGTCAACTAGCAGGAATCATCTAAACCTAGCTATATTGCAATATTCCTTGTTTCATTAAATGTCAATATGTTACCATCATTGTTTACATTACACTAATAGTATTAGATGTAATGCTATTAGAATTCTTTCGTGCAAGCATTATCCATTATTAATTAATTTTCTTATAATCATATTAAAATAATTCTTTTATCTTATTCCTGTGATTTAGAAAGGTTTTTTTTTTAATAGTGATACCTTTTGCAAGAATTGAACATCATTTATCCTTCAGGGACTGCCCTCTTGTAGCAGATAACATTGCCAAAAAAAATGACAATCTGGAACGTAGCTATGAAAATTTAGATCACAGAAATATTAGTCAAAAAGTAATAATAATTGACATCTTATTACTACTAGTTGTAAAGAAGCAAGAGAAATAAGATGAAAGAAATACGAATGAAAAATGAATAATAATGACAATGCTTCATCAAAGGGATTCCCACAACTTAAGACTATTACATCTTATTACTACTAGTTGTAAAGAAGCAAGAGAAATAAGATGAAAGAAATATGAATGAAAAATGAATAATAATGACAATGCTTCATCTAAGGGATTCCCACAACTTAAGACTATTACATCTTATTACTACTAGGTGTAAAGAAGCAAGAGAAATAAGATGAAAGAAATACGAATGAAAAATGAATAATAATGACAATGCTTCATCAAAGGGATTCACACAACTTAAGACTATTACATCTTATTACTACTAGTTGTAAAGAAGGAAGAGAAATAAGATGAAAGAAATACGAGTGAAAAATGAATAATAATGACAATGCTTCATCTAAGGGATTCACACAACTTAAGACTATTACATCTTATTACTACTAGTTGTAAAGAAGCAAGAGAAATAAGATGAAAGAAATACGAATGAAAAATGAATAATAATGACAATGCTTCATCTAAGGGATTCACACAACTTAAGACTATTACATCTTATTACTACAGTGTATTCCAACAATTTATGCAAGTCAGATTTTTTTAAAATTTCCCATTTATTTTTTTGTAAAATTTACTGCATGTATTTGAACTTAATGCAGCCAAAAGTTTGGTAAAAACAATATGTCCCATCATTTTCAGGGACATCTGGTTTTGTGCAACAATAAGCAAACAACCACCATTTTGGTAATATTGCTTCCATTCTAATTTTCATCTGACATCTAATCTGATGCATATTTGAGAAATGATAACAAATCAATAATTGTTTATGATCATAAAACAACTTTAGAAATTACTAAATGTTTTGCAATAGATTGCTGTATGGTCAAGAAATTCAGATGCATATTGTGTATGAGATATCAAAGAGATGTCTTGAAACATTTAAAATGTTGACAGCATAAAAGTGTATAAGTACTTTCTGAAAATGAATATATACCCTCTTCCAGCTTCTTGCTTTACTGCCAACTATGAAATCGTCAATTGCTATCTTCTGTCTCTTTGAATTCTTTTTGTTGGCCTTTCTCTTTGGCAAAGTTTTCTCAGTTTCCTTCTATGTATTACCTTTCATCCTTAATAAACTATTGCGTCTTAATGACTTTATCAGCTTAATTGGGGTGAAATGATTAAAAAAAACACACACACTTTGACAACAGGCATGTTTATAAAAGCAGAAGCATTGATAAAACACCAAAGAAATATCAATAAAATCTGCACAGAAAGAGAAAAACACCAAACCCCATTTTTACCAAATTCAGGTCATTATGTGATTATTTTTTGACCAAAACTAAATTTGTCTATAGCAACATGAATTTGAAATTGAGAAATAGAAAAGAAAAAGGGAAAAAACAAGAACGCAAGTAAACAATTAAAAGGGAATACAAAATCCCTTATCTTACCATCATATTAACATGAACGGTTTTCAAGATGAAAGTTCACAATTGTAATAACTACAATCTTTAAGAATAATCAAAATATCAGTCAATCTATAATAATGGAAATGCGGATATGAACAAATTGCACACAAAGTAAACAGGATTGGAAACATAAGCACAAAGTCATATATTGCAATCGACCCGAACTTTTTCTACTGT
The DNA here is from genome assembly GCA_903632075.3 of Acanthosepion pharaonis. NCBI lineage: Eukaryota > Metazoa > Mollusca > Cephalopoda > Sepiida > Sepiidae > Acanthosepion > Acanthosepion pharaonis. The sequence goes on from CAHIKZ030001858.1 coordinate 239,112, forward strand.
CAAAGAAATTGGAAATCTACTAGCATTTTGATTTTTGTTTACTGTAAAAGAGTTGATGGCTGAAATGTATTATTCATACAACATTAATATGTATTGAATATTGAGATTCACCATGCATAACTAAGAAAACTTAAAGTATCAGTCAGTCATGCATGAACATCAGTGTTTTGTCGGAACAGGACAAATCTCTGTTCAAAATAATAATGGGACTGATAATATTTGATATCTGAAGAGTTAAGCAGAACATTATTTTATGCAAGTGAGAATGAACAGAAAATAGATGAGAAAGAGATAACTTCTATTTAAACATAAAAAACAACAAGTGTTTTGATAATATTTTAGATGTTTCACATAATTTTTAAATCAGAAGTTGGTATCAGTTTGATAAAGGTTTGTAAAGTGTGTGCGTGTGTGTGTATTATATATATATATATATATATACACACACACACACACACTTTATTATAGGATATTACATTCAAACATGAATACAACTGCTACATAAATGCACTCATGTTTTGATGTGTATCATCACATCTCATATAGTTAACAAAATTTCAATTGGCTTATCTGATTGACCGACTCAAGAGTTTCAAGTGAAAATACTCATTAGGATCAGATGTTTGATAAATCTATTGAAATTATTATCAAATCTCAGACTAATATGTCTCAGAACCAATGCTAATCATAAATTTCAAATTCTTACTACATTAGAGTTTTGTTAGAAACTTAACAACATTTAAATTTTAGAACCAGTTAAGTTTTTTATTAATATCACTATATATGCATGTTAACCTATACATATCTATGTACATATATTTTTAGTCTGAATTTCTGGGATAAGGTGCCATCATTATTTACATGCAAACTATTGTTCCCATCTTTGTTGTTGTTATCCAGATGTTTTGCCTGTTGTGCTGTACACTTTTCATCAGGTCTATGCCGATCTGGGTAACCTACAGCAAATTTTGAAATGAAGTCTTTAATCTATATGGGTAGATTGTTCTTGTTCCACTGTCCATGTCCAGGGATATCTCATTTAGTTCTTATTTTAATACTAAAATAAGAACTAGAGGAGATATCACTTTGAAACCAGTCTGGAGGGCAGGTGAGCTTCTTATAGGAGTCAACAGGCAGCTAGGAGATAGAAAACAGAATTTAAACCAGCCTGGAGAAGGTTGGCAAAGGGTAGGTGAGCTTCTTATAGGAGCAAATGGTTAACAGGTAGCTAGTAGATGGAAAACTCCTATCCAAAAAAGTCTTTGATTGTAGCAACATCTAATATGTAGCACAGAGTGCACAAATACAAGACCTGGTACTATGATGGAGAGAGAGAGAGAGAGCATTACTGGGCACAGACAATTGATGACTTTAAACAATTCACTTTTGTCAGTTTAAAATTTAAAACTTAAAATTTATTGAACCATCTCAACATGAGAATCCACATACACACACACACACACACATATATATATATAATTTTTTCATATAGACAAAAACAATTTGAACGTTAAAATTTATATATTATTTTCATTCTCATTACATTCAGATATATACATATATATACACATATATATATATATATATATATATATATATATATATATATATATTTTTTTTTTTCACATACACACACAGAGTGGAAAAGCAAAATTTAAAAATTCCCTCAATCTTTGAAATTTGTAATGCATAAATTGGCTAATTAATAAAAATTAATATTTATAAAGCACAACATATAATATCAAAATATCTTCTTGACATTATAGACAGAGCACAAGGAAACACTAATCATGTTGTGGATGCTTTTAGGATCACTTTGTGTATGAAGCAAATCTGATTCATTAGACTTTACCTTTCTGTGAAGTCATTTTTCATAATATCCCAGAAAGTAGGTATATATTAATTGCTGACAGTGCACATTCTCTTCTGCATTTGGTGTAGAGGTTGGTGGGAAATCTTTGTTTCAATTCTATTACCATTTCTACTTTGCCACCTTTTTTGTTGATGCATCAATAAGCTCATAGATTGATGATGAAAAGAGCATTTATTCTACACAACAAATATTGATTTCTTAACATAATTTTTCCTTGTCAATGCATTTGAATTCCATAGTGAATATTAATCCCATAGATTGAATATTATACAATGAAAATGTCACATCAAAATTCAGTCAATAACTATGCAACAGTCTATAGATGTCCTCTCACATATTTTATAACTATATATATATATATATATTTCAGTAGATACTTGTGTTTGTGTGGAGGCATTGTTTCTTTTCAAATAGGGTGAATTATATCTAAGAACCTGTGCATTCAAGAGCCTAAACAAATAAAATGTGCTCTTCAGCATGGCTCAAACCCATGTCCCCACCACCTTTATAAGGGAAACCATCATTTGATCCAGTGTGCCCTAGACTGCTCAATGGCAAGAGACCTTCCTTAGTTCAGCAAAGTTCAATTACTCCTTTCACGAATGAATATCATCTTGTTTTGATCCTCCTGAAAACCCATATCTTCTAGAAAGTCCATACACCAACTGTATTTTTTGTATCTGAACCAATTAATTTTGGCAATGTTTAACCTTTGTGCCTGAAAAACAAAAACATGCTGTGTGAAAAGGATGGTTATTCCCTTGACACTACTATTACTATATACACAATAATGGCATCACAAATTTCCAAGACCAAGTTCTATAAAGGCAGGTAATCTTTACAAACTAATTTCTACTTATTTTCTTTTCAATCTTTAATTGGAAACAAATCACTTTATAGTATCAAAAATAATTAAACCATTTTGATAATTTAATAAAAAATATTTATTAAGATATTTTCAGATTGAAATTCTGTTCTCATTATATTTCTGTTCAGAAGTATGATGCTTTTTTCACTATAGTGTCATCAGCTGTCTTATAGTTTCTTAGCCGCATTCAAACTGAATTGCTGCAGTCCTAAAGATCCAATGGAAGACCTATCAAATTTATGTGACTAGAAGATTTGACATATTTTTAACATCAAGATGATTTCTTTTGTGAGAATAAATTATATTCATCATAGAAAACTCTCTTTCAACCTATGCAGAATTTACAGCAATAGTATTAATTATATTTTTATCTATCATATATCAGATTATTTTCAGATAATCCAGCAACTGGTTCACTAAACTTTTATAATTTTAAGAATTGGTTTGTGTGATAGGATGCTACATCTGTATATGCACTCAGGCAAGATTTGACTCAGGCAAGATTTATTGTTTTTAAAAGTGATGATTAGGATTTTAATAAAACCCAAACATAGGAAAGTGGATTTATACATTTCCTTTACTCTTGAGAATTAAGATATTAAGCATTATTCATTTTTTAGATTGAATAAAAATCTTGTTTTCATTGTTATTTATAAAATAGTGCACAAATATTGCATTGTAGATGGTTTTACCTATTTTTGATAATTTTGTAATTTTTTATAAATTTTTGAAAAAGATTATTTTTCAAATTTATTTTTTTATAAAATAGTAAGTAATAAATCTTTATAAAAGGTGAATAATAAATATGTACATGGTTCACATATTTTTTATAATTTTTTAAATAAACATTGCTGTTGGACTCAAAAGTGAATACAGTAATAGTGGTGTCAAGGGAATAACCATCTTTTTGAAACACTGTTTTTTTTTCTGGCACAAAGGTTAAACATTGCTGAAATTTCTAAGGAATTAATGGATTTTATTTTTAATCTGACATTATTTCCAATTATTTTAAACATTATATTTTTGTGCATACACATGTTTGAGTAGACATCTTGTTTTTTTTTTTTTCTTTTCTCAGACTCTTGTGTACTTATTGCTGTTTATAATGATAATGTTAAATTTATATGAATTTACATTATTTACATTTGGACTATTGTTTTCATCTTTGTTGTTGTTATTATTATAATGTTTCAGCCATTGTAGCCTCCAGCCTTCCTCAGGTTTATGTTGATTTGGGTAACCTACAGGGAATTCTGAACTGAACCCATCATTTAATCTACAGGGTAGACTGTTCACATTCCACTGCTCATTTAATGCTTGTCCATTTCCACTAAATACAAGTACACAAATTTATGAACCAATGCTTTAATCCACTAGGCCATTGTCCCATAGGACAATTTGTTGTGGTGAACAGGGTGAGCAATAAGTGAGCAGTAATAAGAACAAAAACTAGATGAGATATCCCAAGACATGGGCAGTGGAACAAGAACAGTCTATTCCCATAGATTAAATAAAGGGTTCAGTTCAGAATTCCCTGTAAGTTACTCAAATCAATATACACCTGAGGAAGCCTGGAGGGCACAATAGCCAAAATGTTGTGACAACAACAACAAAGATGAGGACAATAGTCCAAATGTAAATAATGATAATTCCTCATCCCAGAAATTCAGAAATTTATATGAATGTTGAACATTTTTTAGCATAAAACTGATGGACTCTGACCTGTTATGTAAATTTAACCCATAAACCACAGCTGAAATTTATAACCTGTACAGTTATGCTGGTGTTATAGAAATTATAGGATGTACGGTGGAGTAATGGATAGTGGCTCAGATTGAGGAATCAGAGAGCTGAATTCAAATTCCAGTCAAATCCATTACATTCACTTATGTTCTAATAACCCTGGGAAAGATATGAATCCTCTTCTTCTCCTCCCCCAGCTATGGGTAAATAGCAGGACAGACCAAGTTCTATAGCCTTGGATGGTAACTTGTCTACCGCAAAAAGAAATGGCAACCTACTGTGGGAAAAAATCTGCCTTGTCAGTCATGTATCGAAAGATACATGATTGCCTAAGTGTGTATCATGCATGGCACATGACGGTTATGCCATAAACCTGAAATTATGAAAATTCTCATCATCTACAGTTGTTAGGTAAAAAAATGAATTTTTAGGTCCCTCAGTGAATATATAAAAAGATACATAACATCCAACTGGGATAGATATTCCACTGTTCCTTTTATTAGTCATCTTTATTACATTAAAATCATTGGCTTCTCGAATATTCACTTGTCTTTAGATAGAATATCTTTGTTTGGTATTTTGCCAATAACTGTATCCAAATGGATATTTACCAATTTCACCCCCTAATAAAATTTCTCTCTTGTCATATATTGCTAATATTTATTAAGATAAGCAGTCCTTCATTCTAATGTTGTGAAGCAAACTACTACATCTCTTACCCCCATGATTTCCATTGGATTGCAGCAAAAAGACAATTAGATTTTGTTGTCAATAGTTCCTATGTACATTTTACTGCAATAAGTTTTGGTAAAAAACAACTGAGAAATGAGTAGAAGAAAGACCCCCACCCCTAAAAAAAAATGCAAAGAAGGTTCATCAATTTTCTAAATCATAGTTATAAGTACTTATTAACCTTTTAATGACTGGTATCATCAATTGATAATGTGAACTTTTTTCAATGAGCATCATTTATTCATTATTCGAGTATAAATGATTGTCAACTGTAGGATTTTTTGATTGTCAAGAGGATGAAAATTTGGGCCTTGTAAAAATATTCAACTCATCCACAATGAAAAAGGAAAGGACAAAAGAAAGCAGATAAAATGTAAATCCAAATTTTTTATATTCCAGAAATTGTTGAGGTCTTCTCTAAAAATTAGACAAGTTTCTTCTTTGAAGATAGTTTTCATACAACAGAAAATAGAAAAGGCACAGGAAGATTACTTAATGACTCCTCTTACAACTTTGATTCTGACACTTACTCCAACTGCTACTCAGACTGAGTACTTGATACATTGTCTTTTATTTATACCTGGTACCCATATCTAATCATAGATACATGAATATACACAAATATTTAACAGACAAATGTTCAGCTCTATTTAAAAATGTAATTGAAGATTATAAAATTTCTAATAACTTAATAAACAGTACTATATAATAACTATATAACATAACTATACAATAATAATAACTATATAACATAACTATACATACTAAAAAGCAGAAGTTTTGCAGATTAATAATTTAATATATGTTTTAAATGCTGCATAATATTTATCTTTGCACATCAATTATAAGTTAATTAAATTTTTAGTTGTTATCCACTCAACAGGGACATTGTATCTTATGAATAATAATTTTCAATAAAAGCATGTCTTTATTTTGTCTAAAATTGATTAACAGAATATGTTCTATCTTTTACTTATATTTCACATGCAGATGTTATAGTAAACACAAATTACATGCAAATATCTAACAGTAAAATGCTTGGCTCAATTCTAAAATGTGTTACTTGAAAAGTATAAAATTTATAATAACTTAATAACAATATATGTTTAAAATGAAACTTAACATTAATAATTTGATGTTTTCAATGATGGTAATTTTTATCTTTCTCCATAAATTATCAGTTCATTAAATTTTACAGAGTTTCATATTTCATTAGTAAATGTGAAGCTTCTTCCTAAGAGGCTGCTTTGTGGGACAGACCCCGTCAACAAAATGACCATTAACTTTCTTTACAAATGTTTCCGACACACGTGTTCCGGTCGAAAAATAAAATAATATTTAAAGTGCTCTATTTTTCGTCCAATAAAAATGCTTCCCTCCTAATTATACTCAAAATGACCATTAACTTTCTTTCGTTTCTCGAGCCTGTTAAGCCATTTTTTTCGTCCAAAAAAACGCTATAAAAGGGGTCACCCTATAAAAGGGAAGTTCAGCGGCAGTCAACAGGTGGCCACAAAGGAGACCAGTCACGTTTAGCAGCTGTCAGCAGGAGAGCGTCAACCACCGTCAACATGTGTGAACTACTATGAGAGATCGACCCAGATCCGAAAGCCGGCTTATGAACTTTACCACACCAAGGTAGCTGTCCTAAACCCTTCACGTTCCTGTTGAAATAAACCACGTAAATCTATTTCTACTGTTGTCGTATTTCTTTCTTGCAACCATACGCTTGTCTATAACACTGGTGTCAGAAGCGTACAGCAAGAGAAATATGGCCGACTACACGAGCTTCACCCGAGCCGAACTATTTACTCTCATCAAGGAACAGAAAACATTACTATTCAACTTGAAAACGGGACCAACACAGCCTTCCGAAGCCACGATACAGGAAATTCAAGCCGACATAAACGACATGCTGACTGCCCTAAAATCAACTACTTCAACACCTCCCACCGCTCAAACAAACGGCGATTACAGCTTAATGATGCGCCAACAAACTATACGCGACACATTGAAGCTAGAGAAAACTTTTCACCCTGGACACGACGTGAACCGATTCATCACGGCCCTAAACAAAGCATACACAATCCACGTCACGCCAGAACTCAGCACCTATCCCAGCCTGGAATGCGAATTCGTCAAGTCTGCTAAAGATTTACTGGACCAAAGTATTTTTCAGCAAATGGTTGACTCAAAATGGACATATCCACCTTCGAACAACTGAAGGAATACTTATTAGGAGCCCACGGAAGCCAGATGACTAACTTCCAACACCTCAGTCAAGCCTGGGACCTGGAACTGGCGAGACGGCGAAAAAATTAACAGACTTCGCGGGTCGACTCGAAAACACCCTTAGAGAGGCAGCCGTCCACATAAAAAAAACAAATACAAAAAAGACAAAAATACAGACTTAACAGTCGATGGACTTATTTCCATCATCGGCGCTATGCTAATGAGCGAAAAGGTGAAAATTTGGAACTCAAATCTCTACCCACATCTCGTCAAGACAATGGACAACCACTATTCAGCCATTGGCATAGCCTCCAAAGCTCAAATATACCTTGATCGCGGTGTAAAATCCAACGACACAACTTTGCACGACACTGTGTATTTCACACAGAAACCACAGCGGTCAAACCAAAGAAACGCGCCACTCCGACCCAGCAGGCAACCAAACCCACAGCAGATGGGCCTCACCAACCCTCCCGAACATGGCCACCATCCAACACGCAGAAACCATCAGCACACACCACGAATCAGCGTGTGCAAGAACTACCTCAGAGGTCGCCCCTGCCACCATGGATGCAACTGCATATATCGCCACCCACCTTGCACTCGGGCACAGGCCCATATCGCCGCAACGAATGATAATATACAAGCCATAAATGATGTGGAACAGGATTTTCGCTTCGGGCAGGACGAGATGTGATGCCTCGTTCGCCATGCCCCTACGTCAGCCATCACACCTTCAACTTTCAAGGACTCGCTCACCATTCACCGCTCGTCCAGTCCACCTTCAACTTCAGGGACATCACCTTCTCTGGCGTAGCAATGCTAGACTCTGGATGCTCCACCTGCATCGTACCAATATCTCGGTTACCCAGAGAAGCCAAGAAACTCATGACCCGCTCCGACGTCGTAGTAAAAGGAATCAACGGCAGCACCACCGCCCTCGGCGAACTGACTTGCGACATCACCATCGGCAGTCGAGACTCACCCACATTCAAAAAGGTTAACGTGCTGGTAACTACCCAAACCACACCAATCCTGATCGGCCAAAATATCCTACGTCACAACACGCTCGATTCCTATCTAATCGACAACCAAAATGCGACTATAGAATTCAGACGCACACTTTCCTCAGGATATACAACACACACAGCCGCAATCATATCACCGTCATCGTCAACCAACGATCCAGCATATGGCGCCCAAGCTGACATCATCCAAAACCAGCCTACTATGGAACTACAGCCCAACATCCAGACACTGGATCAAAAGCTAACCTGGCTAAAACATAACACGGGACTATCGCTACCAAACCACCCGAACCGAGACGAACTAGAGGCCACTGCAAACTTACTCATTCGCTACGCTGACATTATCGGCACAGAAAGCAGCAGCAAAGGCACATTCATCCGACCCATCCGCATACCAACCAACGGCCAGTCTCGCAGCCAGAAACAACACCCGATAGCCCAGGCTTTGGAAGCAGACGTAGATACCGAAATTAAGCGTATGGCTGATGAAGGTATCATTGAAAACTGCAGCGACCCCAAAGGCTTCAATAGCCCTGTATTTGCCGTACGCAAGAAAAACGGATCGATTCGTGTCGTTGCTAACTTTAAAAGAACTCTCAACAAGGTCTTAGTCGATCTTGACCCTTACCCAATGCCAAGGATCGACCACTTGTTCAACAAAATCGGCAAAGGCAATAGATATTTTACTACCCTTGATCTACGCAGCGGCTACTGGCAAATTGAGATCGACAAGCGAGACCGATACAAAACAGCATTTACATGGAAGGACCAATGCTATCAATACACCTTACATCTGCCGGACAAATCTTCTCCCGTTGCATAGCAGAAGCCCTAGCCACGGTCACATCCCGTGACAACATTTCTTCCTATATCGATGACAACCTGGTCCATGCTAGGACATTTAGGGAGTACATACTCTCCCTCGAACAATTTTTTACTGCCCTCCGAAAATTTGGACTCAAGCTGAATCCTGATAAATGTTCCTTCCTCGCATCAGAGGCAAAATTCCTCGGACGCATAGTAAACAGCGAAGGATTCAAGGCTGATCCAGAATACATTCGTGCCATCCAGGAAATGAAACCTCCAACATCAAAAAAGGAATTACAAAGCCTTATCGGCCGTTTAGTGTGGATCAGACAATTCCTAGAGACACGTCTTCATGAACAAATCAGATCAGATATGTTTACAAAACTTATGGGTCCCATACATGAACTCAACAAGGTTAATAAACCGTTTGTCTGGACGCAAAATGCCGACAGAGCCTTAAAAAAAATCAAGGACCATCTCTCTTCGCCACCCGTCATCTCGTTTCCAGATTTCTCCAAACTTTTCACACTCACCACCAACGCCAGTGATGTCGCATGTGGAGCAATCTTAATGCAAGAAGCCGACAACGGGAAGAAAGATATCATAGCGGTCGCTTCCTATACATTCAACTCCACGGAACAGAACTGGTCCACGACGGAAAGAGAGGCATATGCAATAAAGTGGGCAATATTGAAATTTGATTATTTCCTCCGCAACCGCCCCTTCATCATCTTCACCGACCACAGATCGCTGACATATCTGGACCAACGAGAGTTCAATAATGCCAAAAATACGACGATGGCAAGAAGAAATTTCATGTTATAAATTCGTCTTGGAATATGTTGAAGGCGAATCAAATGTATGGGCTGACATGCTCAGCAGAAGGCTGCGGACATAAGAAAACGAAAGCCCGAACGACCCTACACCGGCAGGCAAGACATTCGAGGTAAGCGGTTCAGACCTCCGCGTATACATCCCATCTTGGTGCCTCGGCGAGTTTAACGGTTTACAGCTCATTCCCAAAACTCACACACCACAAAACGCCCGCACCCACAAGCGCGTCACCAACGCATTCTTCGCCTATCACTCCACCACCACCATCCCCACTGAGAGAATCTGCAACCACCTCGGCATCGCAGATGGACAACTGAAGGACGACGCCCTGGCAAAGATCATCAGCGCCCTCCAGTCACCCACCCCAAGCGAACCTCATATCGATCCTGACGACCACCGAGCTACGCTTTTCAAAAAACATTTCCACCAATTTTTCTAGAACCAGGCACCTCCGTTTTGATGATAAGAGACAGTAAACACTCTCCGAGATTGGTTGTACCATACAAACTACGACCCAGATACCTCTACCAGGCACACGAGGGCAACAACCACTCAGGTGTCACCCGTATGCGAGAACTCCTTTCCAGCTACTGGTGGGAATTCAAAAACCGCGACATCAAGGCCTATGTTGATTCTTGCGACACGTGTGCTAAGTGCAAGGGAAACTACGGTAGACATACCCACTGGCCCATTGGCCACTGCAAACGAGGAAAGAGACCATTCGATCTCGTCTTTATAGACTTTGTCACAATGCCCAACTCAAAGGGAAAACGTTACATCCTAACCATCTTGGATAGCTTCAGCCGACATTTTACAGCCATACCATGCGCGAGAGACCGTGCTATCGACGCCGCCCGCGGATTGTACCATTTCTTCCTTCGACACAGAGAGATTCCACGCATAGTATCCTCTGATCGAGGCACACACTTCACTGGAGAAGTCTATCGACAATTCTGTAACCAGATGTCAATCACGCAAGAACTTCACTGTCCTTGGCGCCCGCAAAGCTCAGGAAATATCGAGAGACAACATCGCACGATGAAGAACGCACTTTATATGTTATGCGAAGACAGAAACTGTGAATGGACAGACGTTCTAGAATCTGTCGTTTCGTCCATGAATGCCACGACCAACAGCGCCACCGGTGTCTCCCCGCACTATGCCATTACCGGCCGTCACCCCAACATCGGCCTACCTACACTACACAGAAAAGAAATCACAAGCGACGATCCTGGAGCATATGGAATGCAAATTAATGCCCTGCTAAAGCAGGTTCACCACCACGTCACCCTGGCCAACGATGAAGCTGACCACAAACTTGAGACTAACTTAAATCGCCTCACATACAAGGACCCAATACAAATAGGCGACAAGGTTTTACTTCATCGGCCACACTCAACTGTTGCCCAATCCTCTCATCTGCCCTGGATAGGAAATTACACAATTATAAAAACGAACAATATGATGTGTCAGGTAATGACATATCTCGGCTGATTTACAGGCAAATACTCAAGAGCGAGAACCGGATGTGAACGGGACAAAGCCCCGTCACAAAATGACCATTAACTTTCTTTACAAATGTTTCCGACACACGTGTTCCGGTCGAAAAATAAAATAATAATTTAAAGTGCTCTATTTTTCGTCCAATAAAAATGCTTCCCTCCTAATTATACTCGCGTTTTTCTCGAGCCTGTTAAGCCATAAAAAACGCTATAAAAGGGGTCACAGGGAAGTTCAACGGCAGTCAACAGTTGACCACGAGTCTGTTCTTCCTTTCACACTCGTGGCAGTTCTTGGCTGGTTTCTGGTTATTTTTGGACTTTTGCGGACAACTTGACCTTTTTTTTGTGTGATTTTACCTGTTACCCTTTGGAACTGCATTTTGTTTAAAGTTTGTTTATTTTATTTGTATTTTTACGACCTTATTGTAAAAGTTTTTTTTTTTTTTTTCTTTCTATTTCCATTTTTTTCACCCTCCCCTTTAATTTTTTACTCTTTATTCTGTTTATTCTAGTTTTCCTATTTTAATTTTTTACTCCCTTTAATTTTTACTCGTTTTCCTTTTTAATCTAATTTGCTTTTTTGAATTTCGCTTTTTTTTTTCTCCTGTAATTTCCGCAGTTTTTTTCTTCTCATTTCTACCCCTTTTAATTTTTTTTTTCATTCTAGTTTTTCGTGTTAATTGTCATTTTCTTTATTTTCGTCCTGTTCGTTATTCTGTGTTTTGCTGTAATTTCTTATTAATTTATTTATTTAATTGTTTTCATCCTTTTAATTTTTACGTGTTTTTTTGCTTGTAATCGTTTTAATCTATTTGTTTATTTTCTTTTGTTTATTGGTTCGACTCGCTTAGGGTCGGCCATTTTTATTTTTTTTTGTGTCTAGCTTCGTCTGTCTTCGTTACGTTTTTTTTTTTTGTTTATTGACGTCGGCCATTTTTGTTTTTTGTAACTAGCTTTGTGTTATTGTTTCGTAATTTTTTGTTGACGTCGGCCATTTTGATTTTATTTTAGCTTCGGCTTTTGTCGAAGTTTTTTTTGTTTTTTTTATTGTCTAACGTTTTTATTTTCATTGTTTGTATTTTTTTTTTTTTGCCTTTTAGGCGATATTTTATACGTTTAAGTGAACCGTGTTTATTCCCTTAATGTAATTGTTTTTTTGGTGTAATAATTATTTTGTTGAGTTTGTTTAGTTAATTTATTTCTTTTCCTCTCGCCCATAAATTTATTTCCCACCCCTCCCCCTTCCCCCTCCCCTTCGCTGTTTAAAAAAATGGATAAGAAGGATAAAAAAGTGCCTTCATTCTTAATTGTTTAAAAAGAAGCCTAAAATTGCTTCTTTCAAAAGAAATATGAGGAAACACCTCTTTAATCCCAAAAAAGACCCCCCCGGAAAAATAATATGGAGGAATACCCGGACCTGCCCAGAGTTCCTACAAATGAGGAAATTGTAGACACTTTAAAAAAAGCCTCCGAAAATATGGAGGCTGAAAAAGAAATATCAATAACCAAGAAAAGGACAACGCATCTACGAATGCAGAGGCCGGGGAATCGCCCTCTTGTTGGTCGTCCCCACCGAAATGTATCATCAATCTTGCGGAGTTCTTGGAGCGTGCTAAGAGTTACGCTCACCTTGTCGTAGAAGGTGGACTCTTAGAAGACCCCAGGAATTGAAGAAGATTGAGAAACGAATTGTGTCAGTTTTCGTCGTCGACAAGCGTACGCGCAAAATTTGTCGCTCGACGAAAACATAGTGTTAAAATCACTAGAGTCCTTGGGGTTTAAGCCCCTAAGAATAGTTAAGGGCGCAAAGTTTTTCATGTGGGACGTACTGTTACCCACAGCAGAAGATTGCGTAGCTGCGGCGAGCCGGGAGCTAATTACAAAAGACCTTATCCTGCGCACGGAGTACGAAGGCCGCAGAAGGACCAGGGTAACAGTATATGAGGTCCCTCCTCAGGTTATCGGTGAGCATCTCGCGGCTTTCTTTTCCCAGTACGGCGAAATTCTGGGCGCCTCATGTGATAGCCTGAGCGGGGGGTGGAGCTTTGACATCATGTTGGATGAGAAAGCCTTCCGCTCCATCCCCAACTGTCTGGATGTTGGAGGCTTGAAATTACCGGTCATAGTAACAGGCCGAAGACCGTATGCTGGAGGTGTGGAGTGACTGGTCATCTCTCCTCCTCCTGCCCAGAGAAGAAGGCCTCTGGTGGTCAAGCTCCAGTTAACCAAGATCCCCCTCTGACCGCGTCTGTAACTTCCGCCTCGCCTGTAATGGGCGTACCAGCTTCCGGGACCGGGTCGGTTAAACCACCGGTTGAGATTACATCAAAGACCTCATTCCCCAAAGAGCCTTCGCCCGCTGCTAGTGCAGTTGTGGAGAAGGGGGAGGGGGAATGGCTGGTGGCTGGTAAGGCCAGAGGGAAGATCCGGACAGCGGGCCCTCAGTCCCCTGATGCCCCGAGGGCCAAAGACACGGACAGCCCCACTCCATCTGGCAACGTCAAGGGCGATGCTCCGGCCTCTCTACAAGAGAAATGCAAAAAAAATTCGACCCAGGATTGAAAAAAATTTGAAAAAATTAAAGAGCTGAAAAGAAAGTTGGACAGCAAAGCTAAAACCAACTCAAATCCCACTCCTTCCTCGTCCTCTGCCCCGTCCACATCTTCATCCAAAAGTAAGCCTTCCCCTCAATCTTCACCAACAAAAGCCCGTCCTCTCAGTAGAGATCCCAGCCCATATCAACATAGATCGTTTCACACCCCGCTTCACACTCCCAGCCCTTCTCCTGTTAAAACCCCTCGCCACACTCCTAGCCCTTCCCCGTCAAAAAAAAATCTGAAATGCCTCCTCCCCCTCCAAGCGGGAACGAAGCCCCTCTCAAACAGGAAAAAAAAAAAAAAAAAAATTCTTCTTCAACTCGGGCGAGGACCTCTGTAGAATTTCTTCTGAGCAAGCAGAGAGAGCCCGAGATTACGGAAACCGAATTAAGGAGCTAAAGTACCTGCTTTCAATTAGGCAGTATGCCGATAAAGATGTGGAAGTACCCTATCATTTCCACAAGCCCAAAGGGTTTTAACAGTGGTGCGGACTGGAAGTGGGGCCAAGCCAATTTGGGCAATGATCGAGGAGGCGATTGCTTCTTTTAAAATGGCCTTACCCATTGCCATCATTCATAATGAACAGTTGAATCAGCTATCTAAACTTTGTGCAGGGAGGGTCCCCGTTTTAGTTCACCCATCCCTGTATAGAGCTTTGAAATTAACTTTCCCCTGGGATATCGGTGGAATCTCCCAAGACGGTACCATCAAAACTGAAATGGGCCATGGGTCTATGGGAGAGGCTGTCGGTATCCTTACCCCGGCCATGTTTAAAGCAGGTAAACAACCCTAATCGGACTTCTCAATGGCTCTCTGGTTAGCTACGTTAAATGTGCGGGGCCTGAGGTCCGAGTCTCGCAGGGCGAGGCTCTCTCGTGACCTTCAGCACCTCGGGATGAACGTTTGTTGTGTGCAAGAGACCCGGTTTTTTCTCATGACCGTGAGGATATACTGTCTAGAGGGTTCGCCCTTTATTCAGCATGTTTTGATGGTCGTTCGAGGGGTGTCTCTTGGCTAGTGAGCAGGTCTTTGAAGGCTGCTTGTACCCTTGTCTTCGCAGATCCGGCGGGCAGGCTTTGTGTGCTGGATGTTACTATAAAGGATAAGGCTTTACGTCTCATTGGGGTTTATGCGCCCAATAGTCATACTGAGCGGCCTGCTTTGTTTCGGCAGATCGAGCCGTTTTTGACGACTTCTCGTCGGGTAGTCTTAGCGGGGATTGGAATGCCGTCCTTGACCCCGATATAGATCGTATAGGTAAAAAACCGGGTACTAACAATCCTGATGTGAAGGCATTTCGGGACTTTATCGGCAGGTTTGATCTTGTCGATAAGTACCGGAATGAGCACCCTCAGGAGGTAGCATGGACTTGGACAACTAGTGGCGACTCGGATCCTGGCTCGCTTGCGAGCTACCTGGACCGAGTGTTAGTTAGAGAGTCGATGTAGGGCTCTTAGGGTGTCCAAGTTTCCACTATATAGTTTATACGGATCATAGGCTTGTCCGGGTCCGTGTAAACTTAGATAAGCCTAAGGTTAGGATGGCTGGTTACTGGAAATTTAACTGTTCATTATTTGGTGAGCAGGATTTCCGGGACCAGCTGCTACTAATGATTCAGAGGGAATTGACGGGGCGGTTGTGGGGAAACGCCTGGTGGGGAAAATTAAAATCTAACATTAGAACGTTTGCTGCCGATTTTAGTCGTCGACTCAATCTAGATAGATTAGCGGCGCAAACGGCTTTAGAAGATAAAGTTGATCGGGCCGTGAAATCCCGTGTTAGTGGGGACATAGTCTTAGCTAAGGCAGAGTTGGCCTCCTTGCTTATCAAGAAGGATCAAGCTCTGGTAGTTAGGGCTAGGCTAAAAAGAATGTCTTCTGAGGCGACGAATATGGCCGCTGAATTGCGTGCAGAGGAGAATAGGAACGCGGCTAAGCGACATATAGCGTGCGTCACATTGCCGGATAAGCGGACCGTGACTACAAGCGCGGGCATATGCGAGGCCTTTCGGCTTTATTTTCAGGATCTTTTCACCAGGGAGCCCGGTCTGAGCTCTGCTCAGTTCGATGCCTATTTGGCTGACTTTCCCTGCCTTGAGGCAGCTGAAGCGGCTAGGTGCGAGGGTCCCATAACAGAGTCGGAAATCTGGGATGCGCTGAAGCAGGTTGGCCTGGATAAGTCTCCGGGACTAGATGGACTTCCCTACGAAGTGTACTTGAGGCTGTCGCCCGTTTTTGTTCCTTTGCTGCAGCTGATTTACAACCACTGGATGAGGCAGGGGTCTTTACCTCGACGCTTCACCAGGGGTGTGATCAAGTTGTTGCGTAAGGACAAGAACGGTGGGGATGGGTTAGGGAACTTTCGCCCTTTGACGATGTTAAATACTGACTTAAAGATTTTGGCGAAGATCTTAGCCAACCGTTTGCAGCTTGTCCTGTCTCGTCTGATTGGCCCCGAACAGACTTGTGCTGTGAAGGGCAGGACGATTCAGGATAACCTTCATATGGTACGCTTGATCTTAGAACAAGTCGACAGTGAAGCCGCGCTGATCAATTTAGATCAGTCCAAGGCCTTCGATAGGGTTGACCATCGGTTTCTGGAGGCTGTCCTGTCGGCGGCCGGTTTCGGAGCCGACTTTCGCTCCTGGATCCGACTCTTGTATGCGACCCCGGTGCGCTGGTGGAAGTGAATGGGGTAAGGTCGGAGCCTTTCGTATTGTCTCGCTCCATTCGTCAAGGTTGTCCGCTATCGCCCTTGCTTTACGTTCTTGCGTTGGAACCATTCCTTCGCAAGTTAAAGGCGAATCCGGTCCTGCGCGGAATTACCCTGCCTGGCGCTACCACCTCGGCCAGGTATTCTGCCTATGCTGACGACGTTTCGGCTCTTGTGTCGAGCAGAGCCGAGATTGACGAAGTCAGCAAAGAAATAAGTGGGTATGAGATGGTGACAGGGGCCAAGATCAACCGTGATAAGTCTGTGGGCTTGCGGTTGGGTGCGTGGAAGGGAGTTTCTCTTCCCGGACCTTTCCTCTGGACGGATGGGCCGATCAAGATACTCGGCGTCTGGTTCGGTCCTGATCTCCAGTTGGAAATGAACTGGTCGGAGGTACAAGGGAAGGCCGAGATCGCGGTTAATCTGTGGTCTCGGAGGAGACTTTCCCTGAAGGGAAGGGCGGAAGTATGTGTTTCACACATCTATCCGATCCTCCTCTACCGACTCTCTGTGCTTCCACTCCCGTATGCCCGACTAATGTCATTAGTCAGGACCTTGTTCTCTTTCTTGTGGAGAGGCAAGGCCCCTTTGGTATCTCGCGAGGTCTGTTGCCTCCATCCCTCTGAGGGCGGTCTGGGGATGCCTAGCATTGAGATCCGTCAATATATGCTTCGCATTACCTTTTTAGACCGAATGTGTCGTGGGTCGAATGAGGAGGGTGCCTTTTGGAAAGAAGACGTCCAGAAACATTTTCCGTCCCTGAAAAGTGTGCACTCGTGCGAACAAGAGGCCGGCCGTTTACCACGTGCCGAGTGCTATTTTTTATCGTGAATGTCGTCGCGCTCTGAAGCTCCTCTTACGGGCTTCGGATGGTCTCTCCAACGCCCAGGCGTTGTCTCGCAAGGCATTATATCAAGTTTTAGTTAGGGGGTCCGTACAAGATGATCTGATTGGCGAGCTCGGTCTTACGAAGCAGGAGGCTCGCTCGATATGGCCTTGGGCGCCCGGGTTGAAATGTCTCAATAACGATGAGGCATCACTCACCTGGCTGGTGATTCGTGAAGCCCTCTGGGTCGGCAAGAGACTTTGTTCAGCAGGCTTGGAGAAATATCCAAACTGTCGTCGCTGTACGGGGGAAGTCGAGACTATTGGTCACGCCTTCTTTCAGTGCAGGGCGGTAGTGCCGTTGTGCAGGTTTGTTGAAGGCCTCATGGTTCGCATGCTGCACGGAAAGTTTTTTGTCCTGGAAGCCAGTTCTGTTTGTAGCAATGTGGTGCCGCAGATGACGAAGGCTGAACACTATGTGTTCTGTTGCTTACTAGGGGTTATGAGAGTCGTGATTTGGACGACGCGTCAGAAGGGATTCCATGAGGGCGAGAAGTTCACTTCTTCCCAACTGATCTTGTTCTTTAAGCATCAGCTTAAAGTCAAGATCAGGACGGAAAGGCGGCGGCTCACCTCATCGGAATTCAGCAAAAGGTGGGTGATTCTTGCGCGAATGTGCCGAGTAAAGGGGCTGACCTTGAGTGGCATCTGGATGCCGGTTAGGCATTAAGGATATTGTTTTCCTGGGTTGAACATAGGCAACCCATCCCGGAGTTAGATTAGATTAGGTTTTTTGTTTTTTTCTTTTAGTTTTTCTATTCTGGTAAACTTAGCTAGGGTGTATTTGCTCATTGGTCCCTTTTATTTCTGTCCCCATTTTTTTCTTTTCCTTTAGTTTAACTCCCCATCCCTCCCTCGTTTTAGGTGGTCAGTGATGTCAGTTTCTCTGGTAGATGCGGGGGCGCTTTTCGTTTTCGTGCGTGTGTTTTTCGTATTTGTTGTTGTGTATGAATGATGAGTGTGTGCCTGTGTGAATGCTTGGGATGAATGAGTGTGGCTTTATTTTTTCATAAGTCCCGCATCGATTTCGTCCGGTTAACTGATATTTCTGCCACATTCAATAGTTTGTGGGGGTTTTATTACTAACACTAATTTTATTTGGTTTCTTGTAAATATTATTTTGTCATTTTGTATATATTTCATTGGGGATCTTTTTAGAAGTTGTTGTTTTTTTATGCCCTCCCCCACAGACAATATTTGTACATAAGGGGATTATTTAGGTTTTTTTTTCATGGAGTCAAAGAGGCATTTTGGTGTATGTAGTAAGAAAGGTATGGATAAATGTGTTGTTTTGGTGAAAGGAATATTGTTCAGTATGATAGGGTCAGTGGATGTGGCTAGCTAAGTTTTAATCTAAGACAAGTGATGACCGTCCTTTACCCCAACCCTTTTTTCGGCCTTGTGCCACATTTGTACCTTAGTACAATAAATAATGTCAACAGGTGGCCACAAAGGAGACCGTACAGCATTTTATTTGCTTTTTTTCTTTAATTTTATAATATTGTCAAGCCAGTCACGTTTAGCAGCTGTCAGCAGGAGAGCGTCAACCACCGTCAACATGTGTGAACTACTATGAGAGATCGACCCAGATCCGAAAGCCGGCTTATGAACTTTACCACACCAAGGTAGCTGTCCCAAACCCTTACGTTCCTGTTGAAATAAACCACGTAAATCTATTTCTACTGTTGTCGTATTTTTCTACAGCCTTCTGTTTGTAGTTGTACACTAATAACCAGTTGCTCAAGAATAAATCCATTGGGAGTAAAACTAAACAAACCTGACAGCAAGCCTTTGCTAGGAAAGTTGGTTTGTTGGGTCATGCTTGACAATTTTTCTCAACAGAATCTATCTTACACATTTATAAGTGTACCATTTGTCCATGCATTGAGTATTCCTGTCACCTCTGTTCTGGTGCTTCTGCCATGTATTTAGAGATTCTTCTCAAAATCTGCAATGTTATTAGTCATGACCTGACCTCTCAGCTTCAGTTACTTTCCCATTGCCATAACATTGCTTCTCTGTGCCTTTTCTATACATATTTCCATAACAATTGTTTTATTGAGCTTTCTTCCTTGGTATTTTGACAGACACTTGAAGAAAGCCAGAAGGCACAACAGCAAAAATGTTGTGATAATAACAACAAAGATGAGGATATTAGTATGAATAATGATAACTTCTCATCTTCTAGATTCAGACAGAAATTCTTTAATCCCTTCTTGTTGCTGATGTTAACATTGGACTCCTGGTACCCCTGTGGTTGTTTTCAGTTGTGGCATCAGGCTTCAGTGGGTAGGTATCTTTGGCAAGTACCCAACCAAAATAGGTGAAGGATAGGCAGTGATAACTCTGCTGAGCCTTCTGCTACAGAATTAAATTGATGATGATTTATATAATGATGCAGTGGTTTAGAAAGAAACTCTTGCTTGAAGCTGCATAGTTCATTTCTGATTGGTTAGAAAATATTTTTGACTTTTTAATTTTTAATTTTGTCTTGGATGGTTTGGTTTGGTATATTTTGTTTTACAGTATATCAACCTCAATGGGTTATTTAATACTGACAAGATTTTTATTGCTGGTAATAAAACCTATTTTCATACTTTCATAGTGTTTTGACCCCAGTTTGGGGGTTAACTATTTACCTATATCTGGAACCGTAACAGGTGCTACCACCCCAGGTCATGGTAAACTTAGGAACACCAGCAATTATTAGGTGATTTCACATTCCTCAAAATCTCTTGATTAGAGGCCTTGCTGCTGGATGTAGTTTGTCATCATACCCAGGACACCACATTGGTGCAGAGGTACAGTTGTCATATTCCCGAAGCCCCAGCTGACAGGGCAGATTTTGTCTTGGAAGTGGACACACAGAGCTAGTCTAAAATTAAACCAGTTTATATCATTTAAATAGTGGCTTTCAAGGTGAGCATTTTTTTTTTTTGTTGAAGAGTGGAAGTTTTGACAAAGCATTTCAAGGATCTTGGGTGCAGATTTTTTTAATTTGATGCAAGTACATTGTTTGAATTTGTCAGCCACTGAAAAGATTGCAGAATCATTACAACACAATGTTGCAAGAACAATTTATTTTGATTTAAAAAATTTTCTTTCTCACTTACTCCTCTGGTCAAGAAACAAAAAAAGAAATGAAAGCAGCCTTTAGAGGAAATCTGTGTCTGCTGTTTAAGAGAAAACTTTACAACTGAGATGTCATTAAGTGTCCTCAGGAAAATAAGAAAAAAATCAATTGGAATTTATATATTCAGCCTTCGTTGCTGTTCTAAAGCAACAACACCTTGTCAAAATAATAGCCAAAGCTATAGAGGCAAATAATCAGAAATAAACATAATTATCGTCTTTAATACCAGTTTTTGATAGAGTTTCAACCTGAAATAATTCAGCACATTCCACAGTTAATTAGGAATTTATATTCAAATACAAACAGATTGGATTACATTAATGATACCTTTGCTAAAATACAGTAGTTTATAGTCACTGACTGATTTGCAAACAGTTAGAAATATATCTTTAAATGTAACTAAGACTATGAAATAAACACACATACAAAGAAAGAGTCAGGATGTTTGTCTTAAGTTTTTGATTTTCAACATTATATATATATATATATATATATATACATATATATATATGGGGAGGGTGGATGTATGACAAAATGGAAAAAAATTTTTGTGTGATATGTTTCATCCTTTAGGACATCAAACTTAATTTGTTATGTTGGTGCAACTAACAATGTGCATGAATGACGGATGCTAGTAATTGTGAATTGTGAATGGTGAAATGTAAGAGCCTGGGCACAAATTTACTGTGAATGACATTGCAACCCAGGGATTCTGTAAACATTTTCATCTTAGTGAATTGTTTTTGCCTTTAATCAGAGTAGCATTTTTTGTGTCAAAATTTTGGTAAGTCTGTTTATGGTGGGCAACTAATGCATATAATGTTTATGTGTGTGTGTATTTTTATGCATATATTTTTTGTTATTACATGGTAATATTGAATTCATAATTGAATTATATACAGTAAATTTATAATTTATATTAAACATGTTTGCAGATTTGTGTCTAAAAAAATATATATTATAGTAATAATTTTTTCCGTCTATCTGTTGTTTGGTTGTTTTTGTTTAGCAGTATATGGGTTATTTAATGTTGAAATCTAAATATTTTGTATGCAGTTTTATTTCAGTGATCATATAGGATTTGGTTTTTTAATGTGATATGGCAGTAAAACATCCCATATAAAGGGTGGGCCACACAACTACAATAAGTTAAAGAAAAAAGAAAGATATTCAACAGAAAAAAAATCATTACATTTTGTAAAGATTTGTACATCATCAAGTTCAGATTCCTCTTAGGTTTTTTGAAAAAGAGTGAAGATTTATCCCTTGTTTCGGTTTCTTCTAAAGTCTTTTTCATTCTCTTTTACTTTCAGTAGCCCCTGGCATTATTGTTTTGTTTGGAGTGAACTGATTAAAAAAAACAAAACATATTCAACTTTGTAAAATGGAAAAATGATAGGTTGGTTGATTTCACAACATACCAAGCATTGTTGGGTTATTTAATGTTGTTAATTTTGTCTTATTTTTGGTCTCACAGGATAAAAATCACAATGAATTAATAAAAAGGTTGACATCAATCAGGTTTACACTAAAGACAAAATACACATATGTCCTATTTACACAAGTGTCAAAAAGGTACACAAAGGTCTGGTTTACACTAGAGTCAAAGATGTAGACATGAGTCCAGTTTAGACTAGAGTCAAAAAAGTAACCACAGGTCTGGTTTATACTTGAGTCAGAATGGTAGACATTGGTTGGGTTTTACATCCAAGTCTACAAGTTATCAGCTCCCCCTCCAAAGAGTAGACTCTTTTAGGTTAGGTGTCTTACACTCTGAATGGGATAAGGCTAGCATATTCCAAATCTTGTTAACAGGGCAGACAGAAGATAGATTATTCAATAAAACTACCCTCAGCCTCAGAAACAACTGCATGCCCAGACCAGCTGGTGGTGGTTCATGTTATCCATCATATTCATGATTGCGACCTTTAATTAGATGTTGGTGTTATAGAGTTGCTGTTTATACTTCCTATGATGTCAAATACCAACTAAAAGTGGAAAAATGTTCTTCTACACTCACTCGTATGAAAGAAATAATAAACAGACAGAGGACTATGGATTCTAATCTTGTAACCCTCCCCTTGCAGGATGACCAACTACTCAATTTTGAAATGCATGAGTGCAACATTATTAAAAAACTTAAATTTAAAAAGCTCAATAGTAAATTATAGAATAGGAAAGAAGATGCCTTAAAAATAAGACAATCTAATAAGTTATAAATTAAGGTGGACAAATCCAGCAATTTTTACAAGATGAAAGTGAATGATTAGAAGCAGTAAAAGTTACAAAAAAGACCCAACAGAATGGGAGCAAAGTACCAATATTGAGGGTAAAATAATTGTAGAAAAATTAAGCATCAAGGATAATGCGGTTGTTTACAAAGTTGTAGGTTTTGTGTGTATTTGTTTAGGTGAAGGTGAGTGTCTAATGTACAAACAAAAAAGACAGAAGAAGCATCCAAAAAGGCTTGAGTTACTGCTTCAGACATTTATTTTCTTTATGTTGACCGTATTGGAACAAAGTTAAATGTCTCTTGAGTATATCTGTTTCCTTTTTTTGGTTCAGAAATAATTTATGGGAAGTAACAATAAGAACAGGTAAAGATTGTCAAGCTCAAGTTAGCCTTGTACTGAATTGGGATGGCTGAATCTCTACTTCATGAATAGGGTTGCTGAAAACACACCTGAACAATCTCGTTGGAAAGTGAAAAGAGAAAGATTCTATCTTTTCTGGAAGTGGGTTCATAAAATCACACATGACACCAGAAACTTTTCTGGTTTCTTTATAATTTGGATCATGGGAAAATTAATTAATTTTTTTTTAATTCTTATTTTATTTATTGGTTTTATTTTATTTTCCCATACTAGAATGGGCAAAATGGTAAGAAAGGAAGGAATTTCAAAACTGTCAAAGATCACAAAGACAACTTCCCTAGTAACCCTAAATTTCGACTACTGGATTCTACAAAGAACAACATAGGAAGAATTAGTAAAACAAATGTTCAAAAGAGCAACTTGATACATGCATGAAGCACTGGGAATCAACCCCAGGGGGTATAAAACATTAAAGAAACATAAAGTGGTTCTGTGTAGAAGAAATAAACTTACCCTAAAAAAGACTGAGGGTGTGCACATGCCAATGGCTTCATCCTACAAATAAAAACTGGTGCAAACTCATTCCAGTATCTGTCTATATTTCTGAAATGAGGTATTATGTACACTATTTATATTATTCGGACTAGAGTCTTCATCTTTGTTGCCATATTTATCACAACATTTTAGCTGTTATATGCTCCGGCTTTCTTCAGGTGGTTGGAATGTTGAATTGAACTCTTTATTTTGATGGGGTAGACTGTTCTAGTTCCACGTGCCATGTCTAATGGATGCCAGTTATAAGTTATCGCCTGTTAACTCACTTCTCCAAGTTCTTCACTGCTTTAACCAGGTATTGAAACTCTGTCACTGGATCTAACCAATGCCTTTATCCACTGTACCATATGTCCTTAAGGACATCTGTGTATGAATTTCTGGAACTTATAAACTTAATGTCTTCAGCAACCATTTTTACCAGTGCTCATATTACAATTTTTGCTGTTATCATTACATATTTTTTTTTTATCAGAGCTCATACTGCAATTTTCATTGTTATTATTGCTTTTCTCTGGCACTCCTTATTACTGGTTCCCATATTGTATTCATTTTTATGCTTGGTCAGCTCAGGAGATTTTTGTGGCCTAGCATATGTGCTCATTCCTTAAGTTTATGAATTTTCCAATGATGTTCTTTGTCTATGATTTCAACCTGATTCCACAGAGGACGGTGATCTCTCTTTTCTCTCCATATGTGGCCAGTCATTCCATTGTTTATAAGAGGAAACAGTTAATGGAATAGCCCACATGTGCTACCTATGGTGTTGATGGAATAACCTAGATGTTCTGGCTAGAGATCACCTTTGAATGTATATAAAGTCAGTGGCAGTGAACAAGGGGAAGAAGCCAATGAGTTGCATGGATGAATGGAGTTGCAGCTATTTGGATTTATGGCTCTGTGAATTTGTGAAACTTCACTACAGGTTCAAAAGCATAAAATATAAAGAAGAATGTTCTTTTATTTAATTTGATATTATTGATTTTTACAAATCCATTACAGACAAATTAGTAAAAGGTGTGTTGGAATTGTTTGACTAGTTTTACAACATAACAAAAAAAGAAAGTGAAATTATAACACATACCAAGAAATCACTGTTATTTCACAAAGAGGATGTATGGACAAAATATTGAATCCCAACTTTGATATTGCCATGGGAGCATATGACTCTGTGGAGGCCTGTGAATTGGCAGCTGAGCAACTTTTTTGCCATCTATAATATGGGTTTGTACAGAGACGATGGAATTATCATGTTAAGAAATACAATTATATGAGGAAAGTTCTTCAAAAGCCATAATATAAAAATATCCATAATATCCATAATATGACAAAAATCAAAATTTTAAATGTCATGTCTAATTTATGAACAAGGCTGTTTAGATCATTTAAGAAAACAAGTGCCATACAGTAAGTTAGTACTGAATCCAGTCATCCACCAAGCTTGCTGAAATATCTTTACAGTACAGGTAAGACTATCCACCAACTCTTCCAATGCAGGTATCTTGAATGAAGCAGCCACAGCATACCAAAAGTCATCAAGTGAGAGCAAACACAATGTTTGCTTAAAATTTGAGAGCGGGGAGGGATGCAGCAGTGAAAATTACAAGAAAACCAAAAATAATAACAAGAAAAATTATATGTTTTACCCCCCGCCTATCAATATTAACATTAAAAATAGTGTGGTAAAAAATAAATGTTTCTAAACTTAATTGATAAATACTTTGTCAATTCACTAGAGTTGAAAAGTTATTCAACGGAAGCAATTTAAAAGTGAGTTATAACAGCACCAAAAGCATA
>CAHIKZ030001858.1:270000-390329 GCA_903632075.3 Acanthosepion pharaonis
TATTTATATTGTTCAGACTGTTGTCCTTATCTTTATTGCCATATTCATGACATTTCAGCCATTGTATGTTTCAGCCTTCTTCAAGTGATTGATATTTTGAACTGAACCCTTTATTTCATCCACTGGAGTAGATTGTTCTAGTTCCGCATGTCATGTCTCCCTCAGATCTTTCAGTTATCTCCCTTTAATTCAACTCTCCAAGTTTTTGTTCACCACTGCAGTAGCCAGATATTAAACTCAAAACTTTTGGTCAAGTCACTGAATCCAACAGAGAAAACATCGTGACTATGACAATAAAGATGAGGACGACAGTCTGAACAATGTAAATTATGTAAATAATTACAATACCTCACCTTGGAAATATAGATAACTATTTATTTATTCGATTGCTTATTTATACTATTTATTATATTGTTTATTGGAATGGTTGAAAAAACTTTGGCTAATTGCCAATTGATTCAAACTTTATAAAATGGTAAATAATAAGGAATTTCTTATTGTTGGTTTACATATTTTAATAATTTAGTAAATATTTATAAATTTATGAATAAAAATTGTTTTTACATTTATTTCTTTATAAATTGGTAAATGATAAACTTTGCATTACATTAGTTTTAATTGTATCAGTTTTTAGAATACTGTAAATATAAAATTAGTCTTGTAAATAAACAATCTAATAAATAGTGTTTAATATTTTTGTTCTAAATTCTCAAGAACAAAACAATATAGAAATTCACTTTCATATTACAATTTTACTCATTGCTTTTTAAAACAAACATTGCCGAGGATTGAAGGTAGTTTAAATAATTGTAGAGTTAAGGAAAAAATTGTCCTTTTGATAAACTGTTTTTTTTGGGGGGGGGCATGGAGAACCAAGTTTGCTGAATATTGATATTTAATTGTATAACAGTATATTTATCGATACCATTATATGCATATATCTATCTATAATATGATAAACAACTTTTGTATTGAATAATAAAATCTCACAGCATCAAATAAATTATTGTAAAGGTTTGAAACAGAAACTAAACTTATAGTATCACCTTCTGTTAGAAAGCTACAATTCACATAGTATATTTATAAAATAATCTGAAGGGCTTTACCGATATTGATTGGTTAATACCAATTTTATTGCAAAAACAACTAACTTATAAAATCTAACAGTA
Source organism: Acanthosepion pharaonis (assembly GCA_903632075.3). Taxonomy (NCBI): domain Eukaryota; kingdom Metazoa; phylum Mollusca; class Cephalopoda; order Sepiida; family Sepiidae; genus Acanthosepion; species Acanthosepion pharaonis. The sequence goes on from CAHIKZ030001858.1 coordinate 271,170, forward strand.
AACCAAAGTTTTTGTTTATCTTTGTGATTTTGGCAATGATTAATATTTTTTATTAAGATTATTTTGCAACATAGACAATTGCAGAAAATGATCACAATGTCAGGAACAATTTTCTGAAATGAATGCAGCATAAATTGCGCCTTGAAGGACACTATAGAGACTCAAAACAAGTAATCTCGTTCGAACAACACAATTATAATTTTGGAGACAGCTCAATGGGATTTGTAATTACCAAAATTTCACAATTGTCAATTGACCTTAATGTGAAATCAGCTGGAATGATCAGTATGGATGAAGCCTGAGCTGCAGCGTGCACTGTGACATGTCGTTAATAAAAAATCAGGGAAAATGGATGGTATGGCAATAACATCCATCCATGCATCTGTAAGGTAGCATTATAATGATCAACGTTTGTACCATTGTTTGACAATGATGACAGCGCATGAAGAACATTGTATTGTAGCTGAGCTTGAGGAATTTCTCTGCTGATGTCTGAGGCCACACATTACATTTTATGACTGCTATTTTGTATGTTTCTCATGTACAAGCGTGTAATATGAGGAGACCAACCTTTCCATGATGATTTGGATAGAAGCCCAGTTGGGAGTTGCTATTGTTCTGAGGTCACTTCTAACTGTATATGGGCTTCTTTTCGTTTTGTATTGATTCAACGTTGCTTTACTTTAAATTGTCAAAAGAAAAAATAGGTTTTTTATTTTCCAGCTCTGTACATGGCTTTTACTGTTGCAATAGATTTTTTCTTTTCTTCTTTCTTTCTAATGAAAGAGGCAACTTTCCAATTTTCTGAACTTCCTTTATATGGATAAGGTAATAAATACAGACATTAAGCGAAGTGAAGATTTTATATACACACACACACACACACACACACTATATATATTTGGGCAACATCCCTTCTTTTATGAATGTTTTGTTAAATATGATAGACAAGAAATATAAAAAAATGGACAAAATATTTGTCCTTATTTAATGGAACATAGATATACACACAAGCATATATATATACACACACACACACACACAAAAAGAATATATGAGCATTTTCGACCCCTCCTTCTTTTTGCTTTTAATCAGGGTTCTAAGGCCATAAAAGCTGCTTGCAACATTTGTGCTGTGCATGGGGAGGATGCCATAGCTGAAATAACCACTCATGATTGATATGCCAAGTTTAAAGATGAAAATTTTGACCTCAAAGACGCACCTCATTCTGGCTGTCCAGTTGAGTTTGATGAAGAGCAATTAAACCAACTTTTGCATGAAAATTCTCGTCAAACGACCTGGCAGAGAAAATGGAATACTCCCCCACTGCTATAGAGAAGCATCTTCACGATGGGAAAGGTTCAGAAGTATGGAGCCTGGGTTTCGCAGGCTTTAAGTGACAACAACAAAAATCAACAAGCCACAACCTGCGCTGGTTTGCTTGCTTGTCATCGCTCAATTCATGGACACAAGCAATGATTTCTTTACTGAATCATTACTGGCGATGAAAAATGGTGCCTGTACATCAATATGAAGCAGTGCAAGGAATGGCTTAGCCCAGGTAAACGAGCAACACTGTGCATGAAACAAGATCTTCATCCACATAAAATAATGTTGTGCATATGGTGAGACTGGGAAGGGATTATCCATTAGGAATTGCTTGAACAGAACCAAATGGTCAATGCAGAACTCAACAGATGGAATGACTCAACACGGCTATTCAAGAGAAAAGACCTAATCGGCAGCATGGAGTTTTTTTGCTATATGACAATGCCCAGCTGGGAAGTGCTGCCACACCCGTCATCCTCTCCCAATTTGGCACCAACGATCTCTTTCAAATGCTATGCACGGAGTTTTGTTCAATACTGATGCAGAATTGAGAGTTTGGTTGAATAAAACAGGATGATTTCTACCAACGAGGTACTGAAAATCTTGTTGAACGTTGGGAAGAAGTTGTAAACTACAAGGGAGAATACATTATTGATTAATTAGTTGTTATTTCTTATTAAATCTTTTAAAAAATTTAAATTTAAAGAACAGCAGGAACTTAGTTGCCAACCCAATATATAAAGCATTATTTGCATATTATCTGAACTAGTTTACCATTGGTATAAAAATGTCATATCTTATGAGCCTTTATATTTTTTTCTAATTATTATTGTTGTACTCTATTCTTTCATGGAATTGATCTTTGTCCATCCTGGCTTTGTAGACACCATTGTCATCACGAAGATACTGCCACCTGCAATCACCAATGCAAAGGAGATAACTCTAGTGCTACTGAAAGTTACAAACATTACAGAGAAATGATATACAAATACCCACAGCATATAGACAGCTGATTAATTTCCTGCCAAATTTATCTCATGCAGACATTTCTTTCACTTATCGAATATCATTTGAATAATCAACCTTAGAAATGAAGAGAAAGAACATAAATTAGGTAGCTAAAAATGATAAATTATCCTTTCTGGAAACGAAAGGAAAGATAAAATTTCCACAGCTGAAACTAATAACATTAATGCTCCTGATAATAACCAGAGATAGTCGATAGCATTCAAGCAAAAACATTACAACTTTGGACAGTTTCTGCCTAAATTTGATCCAAATGTGCAACAACTTAAACACAAAGTGGAAAAATATAATAATAATAAAAAAAAAATAAACAGACACTGTCAATCAATTTGTTTGAATGAATTCTTGATAGATAGAAATATAGACAAATGTAGTCATAGAAATCAACTCCACATGGTGACATCCAGTTTTCCCCCTTAAGTGATTTGTCAAACCATGATTGCTAAAAGTGAGATTGATCAATTTATTTTTTCTATAGCTTATCAAGCATTTGTGTCTTACTATGGGTAATTGCAAGAATAATTCCTTTTTTTGGAAGTGAATATTGCATTAACAATATTTTTTAGATAACAATGACACTAAAAGTGTGAAACTGCCTCTCACTGTACAGTGTTGATTTCTATGTTCACACTTCCTATATCTACAAATGTTCTATCTCTGATACTGAGCAATCTTTCCCCATAAATATATAAAATTTAAAACTTTTTCTCTCTCTCTCTATATATATATATTTTGTAATATATTTTCTGTTTATACGCTATTTTTATAGATACAAATATTTAAGTAAATGCTCTGTTCATAATAAACAGTATTAACAACATTTACCAGCCTGAATGTTTGAGAAATTTTGATTCTCTGACAGGAATTGGATCCGTATCCTACACAGAACCATCATATAGCCTGATGTGCTATACCATTTAGTTACAGAGGAAGCTTTTAAACTACAAATTTCCCATGATTTCTCACGAATGCTCATATCTGCTCAAAGCGTATCATAACATAAACAAATGACATCATATATTATGATTATATTATAGATTATATATTATGAAATGGACTAAGTCTGACAATTATCTTAATATAAATTTGTAGCTTGGAAACAGTAATTTGACCTTGTGTAGTGAAAGAGATAATCAGTTACCCCGAAAAAAGTTTGTGTTTTGTGTGCGATCTGCAGAAGAAAAATTACCAAAAAGTAGTCAGCAAAAATCTACTTCAATGACTAGAAGCTATGCTAATGTTCTTCCCTCCCCTGAATGCCGTGACCAATCAGAAAATTCTCTTGGTGAACAGAAGTCGTCGTTTTTCGCTTATAAAAGGAGATGATTTTTTTGAGCTGGAAAAACGAACACGTGTTGTTGTTGGCAAGAAGTGAAGGTTGGATTTGTGACCCCATTTTGTTGTTTCTACAGTGTGTGTTGGAATGTTACGTTGGGCTATCGTGTGAACTGCAATTTCGCTACAAGTGTGGCAGCCGAGAAACAAGAAATCTATTGCAGTTGATACTATCAGTTAACAGTCTTTTCTTTACCACAACAAGCTATTTCGGCCTTGTTCTGATGTGATCTGACTAGCTGTATATCTATGGATAAGTGGTATTCACTTACCAACTTTCCCAGTGTATCTAGCCGCTTTCGAATGAGCATCTCGCTCGCAGCCTTTGAACGTATCCTGGCTTTCCCCGTAAGAGTGTCTGCTATCCGCTTATACACGCATGCGGAATCCGTGAATAAATGCAACACCTTTGCATTCCATTGAAGGGCCGCGGTTACTCCCCTGATAACGGCGTCTAATTCCGACAGGTTGATATGATGTATATCCTTCTCGGGATGCAACCAACACGCATCTTCCACAACAGTTTCACCTACTTCAAGAGACACTCCTGTTGAAAGGGAGCTCACGTCAACCCAGACGTTAAATTCACATCCGTCAATGCACCATTTACCACGTACAGGGTCGTCTTGACGCACCCTAGTAATGACTTTCGCTATCATGTGTCTAAGGGGAGCATCATTTGTTGTGTCATCCCAGCTGGAAGTGACAGCAGTCACCCTACGTTTGATAAATGCAGTTGCAATACGGATCCACCCGCCCACGGGAAATGTCCCACCAGCTTTCCACATAACGAAAACACGCTGCGTCGTGTCATGTGTCTGGGAATGTCCGGGAGCTCGCTTCCACATTTCCAGTAAAGCACGTTGTGCTCCCCCAAGACCTGCAAGCCGAGCACACGAGCACCATCCTCCAGAAGAATCCTCAGAAAAAGAAACTTCAGAACATTCTTCAGATGACGAAGACTGTGTGTAAGGTTGTCAGATCAGAAGAATCCTCACAACATAACACACAATCTCTTCCAACAGTCGCCCCGCTCTGGAGAAGCTTAAGAATAAAGAGGCCCACCCATGAGTGTCACTTATGTGACAGGGGGGAGTGTAGTGAAAGAGATAATCAGTTACCCCGAAAAAAACTAGATGCTTCCTCTGTAGCTAAATGGTATAGCACATCAGGCTATATGACAGTTCCAGTATACAGGTTCAATTCCTGTTGGAGGACACATATTTTCTCAGACATTCAGGCCGGTAAATGCTGTTAATACTGTTTATTATAAACAGAGCATTTACTTAAATATGTGCATCGATAAAAATAACATATAAACAGAAAATATATTAAAATAATTGTCAGACTTAGTCCATTTCATTATATATATATATATATATATATATATATATATATATAAAACCAATTTGTAATTGGTAAGGATTATTCCAAAAAGGACTTTAATCTAATGAGTGCTTGATGTAAGTTACAGAGGAATTTATAATGATAAATTAAAAAAACACCTTAAGAATCAATATCAGTTATAATTTATTTCATGAATATTGTTATATTCATCTCTTCAGACCAAATATTTTTATGAAATGGAATCAATTTGTCCAGACAGACAGAGATCTATATTCTTTATGTAAGCCTTTTTAAGGAAATTTTTCTAGATCAATCTATGTATTTTTGCTATTGGCTCATCTTTTATTTCTTCCTTCTTGCCTTTCTTTCTCTTTTTTCTTTTCTTAATTTTTACATTTTTGTCTTATTTTTTCCTTACATTTTTTTTTTCTTTTTATATATCATCTTTTTCTCTCATTTTTTTCCTTTCTCTTTTTTATCTCAGTATATCTGTCTGGACAAAATGATTCCATTTTTTAAAAATATTCAGTCTCAAGAGATGAATATAATAATATTCATGAAATAAATTATAACCAATAGGGATTTTTAAGGTGTTTTCTTAATTTATCATTTTATATATTCATGTGGGTGGTATGCGTGTCTCCCTGTGAGTTTGAATGAAAATACAATGAAATAGTAAATATATAAGACATTGTATATATATATATTATATTATATACACATATATTATCAAAAAAGTTTCTTCTATATTATTATCACTTTCATGCCTCAAGCAATTTTGCAACCAAATTTTAAACAAATTTTATATATATATATATATATATATATATATATAGAGAGTGCTGAGGAGTAAATCTACAAGTAAAACAGAATATATATATATATATATATAAATAGTGTTGAGGAGTAAATCTACAAGTAAAACAGAAACCTGTAATTGTTGAAAAAGTGAAAATTGCCTCTTAAATCCGCAATGTCTGACTGACAATGCTGTATATCAAGTCAAAGTTATGGAAGAAAGCCTCTCAACAATTGATTATATTGGTTCAACCAAGGCACATTTAAAAGGAGATACAACAACCATGCAACATCATTCAGATTGAGAGGTATCATAGTAGCACCGATTTGTCTAAATATATCTGGAAAATAAAAAATGAACAGAACACCCAACTGAAATTAAGATGAAGCTTAAAAGAGAGAAATTTTGAAAATTGTGTCAGGAGGATAAATTGGCAATCTTGATGTTTCTGAACCCACGCTCAGTATTGAATAAGAGAGAGGAAATAATGACTGGATATTTACACACACACACAAAAAAAATATTTAATTGCTTATATGGAATCCAGATGACACTCATGTCCAGATTAACAAAAAAAAACAAAAAAAAAACTATGAGCTCTCCATATTTAAAAAGTAATTCACAAGCAACACAAGATAATGATTAAACTTCATCTGATGATCTTTCATTCTTGTAGGTTAAATCTCAAGTTGCCTTGGTTTAATTTTTTATGCTTCATAAAAAATTAAACCCAAGCAACTTGAGATTTAACCTACAAGTTAAGTATCAGAAATAGAGTGTTTGTTTGCAAATATAAACAGTATGGACATAGAAATCAATATTATATGGTGACTGGTGATTCCACACCTCAAGTGATCATCAGACCATATATTATATAATAAAAAATGTGCACCAGAGACACTAATGCATTAAAATGTTACAGTGCTGAATGCAAAATATACAAATACAGACCATTTCATAAAAATAAACTTTAAGTACACACTCCAAATTTATCCCACTACTGATAGTTTCATGCTTAGAGACACAATCTTCAGGTGGTATTTTCCTGAACTTTTGGGTAACATCTCATAGGAAAACAAGATGAAATTAACCTAACATGTAATATATTTTATTTTGGAAAAAATAAGATTGCATGTTTAATTAATAAAGACAATTTGTTTTTTGTTTTTCATATGTTTAAAGAATTAAGATCTTTTGAATTACAAATCAAACTTGTATTGCCTTATATAAGCCTTTTTTAAGCAACTAACATGATTCTTGACTCAGAATCTAAGAAGAAAACAATAAACTACAGAAGTAATAAAATACTATTTCAACAATCCAAAGGGAGTGACATTTTCACAAAACAAGGATTCATAATACAGACATGAATTAACTTTCTATTTTCAATCTCAATAGAATATTTAAAGCATGGCAATCTAATTTTCTGACAAATTCATAAAAAAAAATGCAAATAAAAAACTAATTATTCACATGAAATGTCTGCTAAAAGAAATATTAGAATCTGTTTTCAGTATAAGAAAAACGTTATAGCATATGTAACCTGGAGGATTAAGTAAAAGTAATTTTATTTTAATTATTTACACTGTTTCATTTGGACTATTGTCCTCACCTTTGCTGTTGTTATTACATTTTGTCTTGGAATTCTCTGTAGGTTACATGGATCGATATACACCTGATGAAGGCTGGAAGGTACAATGGCTGAAATATTATAACAACAACATCAAAGATGAAAACAATAGTTCAAATGTAAACATTGTAAATAATGATAACTCCTCATCCCAGAAATTCAAACAGTAATCTTATTTTATATAATTAATTTTTTTTAACGTAATTATCTTAGCTCCATTCAAACAGAATGTTTTCACAAAGAATTTACAGGATTTCTAACTTTGTGTTGATTTTTTTTTTAACTACAAATAAATTAAAACTTAACCAGGCCTTCAAAAACATGGAATTCTTTAAGTTTGTTTTGTTTTGTTTGTTTAATGGCATATCAACTCCTTATGGGTCACTTAATACCAAAATTTTATTTTCTTGGGTGCTTTGAAGTAATGTCATTCTGCTTTCACAATTGAATACATGGTAGGTAACTCATCACTTGTATATATGCATGTTTGTGTAGACATAACTACAACAGGCAGTGATGTGTGTTTTATGTTGAAGTTATATTTTGGAATACAGTTTTATTCAAGAAATTGTAGGATATTATATGGATTAATGTCATGAAAGAGTTCTTTCATTTTGGTTGATTTTGTTCAGCAGCATATCAACCTCTATGGGTTATTTCATGCCAAAATCTAAATATTTTGAATGCAATTATATGCCTTTAACTACAGATAAAATGTATTGTTGGTAATTTTTTTATAGAAAAATGTATTTTTATGGTTTCATTGTGTTTTACTTTTGTTTGGGGGTTCACTATTTGCCCATAGCTGGAACCCTAACAGGTGCTACAACCCTAGTTCAGGGTGGACCTGGGAACAACAGCAATTAAGAGGTTGTTCCAAGCTTCTCAAAACTTTCAATCTCCCAATCAGAGGCCTTACTGCCAGAATACTTTAAGAAAATGGTTTTAAGAATGATGCCATTAAAGGTGACTGTGACTGAAATATGTAGATGATACTTTCCCACTCTGGTTTCACCAAGAAAATAGGCAAGTACTGCAGTGCCATGTGAACTTGATAAGATCTTCAATACAATTCACAAAGGAAAAAAAAAGAGGAAGATAAACTGACCTTTCTGGATGTTCAAACAACTCATACAGAGTTGACGACATCCATATAGCATAAGGCAACATTCAACAATAATCAGGTTTGATTGATTGCCATGTCCTACAAGAACAGGATCATCCCCTGCCTACAACATAGAGCAAAACTCCTATGTGGTGACCCAGACACACCAACATATGATCCACATTAGAGACAACCCTCAGAATAGCAATTCTCTTGGGTAGGGATATAAGGATCAAAGTCATAAAACAGTTTATCTAACATCTGAGGCATGTTGAAAAGATTCAAATTTGTGGTCTATACAACATCAGGATAATATTCAAAAGCATTTCCACTTTTTGCAGACATTTTTCTCAATCCAAACCATTTCCAGAAGTGAACATGACCAAGAATTGCATATGTTTCCATTCTATATACATGTCTCCATTCTATATAGCTGTGGCAGAGGTTCAAAAAGCTGATCCTTAAAAGTAAGGCTGATGGAACATAACAAAAGTCATTATTTGGTAAGATGGTGAAATCAGGTATAGCTGAACATGTGTGGAGGAAAAAGAACAGTTACGAATTCCTATCAAATGATGTTAGAATAATAAACAACAACACTGGAAGATAAAGCAATTGAAAGAATAAGCGCACATGCCCAGCTATAATAAACTCCTTAGTAGGCCTAACATAAAATAGATATGAGAGACTTTAAGAAAGAAAAAAAAAACATTAAGCCTAAAACTCAAAAATTGCATCACCTAATTTCAGCTCTTCTGTGTGCTGTGCCCCTTCAGCTGATATGGCTCTCCACAACTTCTTATCCTTTGTAAGGTTTGTCTTTTAACTATGCTTTCCACTCTGTTCTGCTCTCCATTTACACATGCTTGTTAGATTACTTGCTGCTTTCTTCTGTCTTCTATATTCCCTGACAATGACAAATTCTCTAGTCCTAGAAATTTCAACTATTTTTGATTCTAAGTATGTGTCCTTTTTGCTTCTATTTTCCTTAAAACTTCCTCATTACTCATTTTCAGTCCATGGTATTCTCAGCATCCTTCTGAAGAACCATATTTCTGTTACCTTCTGTGATGAGATTGTCCAGCATTCACTGCCAAGGAGGACTGATGTTACATAACATTGTAGCACTCTTTTCTTTGTTTCCAAAGAATTTTCCCTGTTTCTTAATACTTTGCTTGGCTTTTGGAAGGCATTTTTGCTATTCCAATGCACTTTCAGATTCTAGTGTCACATTTTCCGTCCTCACTTAAGATACTTCCGAGATATTTAAATTTTCTTCCTTGGTTTTTTTCTCTCCCACCCCATAATAGCTGTTACATTTAGTGTATGCAAATGTAACAACTATTATGGGATAGAATCAGCAATCTATAATGTTTCTTTTGTCCCATAATTGTTATTATATTTAATATATACAATATGCAGGCAAATGTTTTTCAGACATGCAAAAATTTCAGCTATTATAGGATAGAGTTAGTATGACTTAAGACTCATTGCAAATTTTTATCCAGACAGGATTTCTGTGTACATTTATTAAACAAAATACTGGAATTTTTTTTTCTCTAATTTCCTGTGAACTCTAGAAGCTCCCATTCGCCCAATGTTTAAATGGAATGACGTCTTGAGACATCACTGAGCATGTCTTCTGTATGTATAATAATGAATAAGATCTTATCACACAATACTCACTTCTCTTGTGGATTTCACATTTTCAATTAGTTTTGCTATAAGAAAATATATTTTTAAATAAATAAAGGCTGTTTTGTTTTCTTTTTTAGTTCAGCTGTTTTTCAGACCTGAAAAAAATTTCAGTTATTTCCAGGGTTTTCAATATGTTTAGAAACTCCAAGCGACTGTTCATAAATTTTCATGTGTCTTCTGGAATTGGTAGAAATATAAAGAACTATTAGTTCACATACACAAAAAATATTCCTGATTTTGTTGTTTTCTTTTGGGTTGAGTACCACAAAAATACAACTATTATGTTATTAAAGGTTTTATTTGAAGTATAAAATTTAATTAATCCAGCAAAAACAGACATAATCAAAAAGGGACTAGAGGAAAACTTCAGCTACTATAGTTGGAAATAAGAAAAAAAAAATAAATAAAATGAGCTAACTTGTTATTACTCCTCATTTGTTAGAACTTGGTTGAGGAAATTAAAATATTGCACACACTGACTCAAAAAGGGAAATACAAGGAAAGAAGATATTTATGTATCAATAATCTATTGAGATGCTCTGAAGTTGAAACAAAAAAGGACTCTTTGAAAAACAGAATTAAAATTGTTTGAGATTTTTAATGATTATTTTTGATAGTTCAGCTAGAAATCCGTTTGCTTGAGTCATTCTATTAGAAGGATTTCCTTTTGGTCTAATTGGGCTGTAAATTTTGAGCCCTGGAATTACTTCATTCAGACTGGCACTAAAGATTCACAAAGAGTATTACCAAAAAACAAAAACTACATCACTTGAAGACTTCCAACAGCAAAAGCAACTGAAATGGGTAGTACATGTAGATAAAAGAGAAGATAATATAATCAAGGTGTTAATTTTCCACATGACTATAAACAAAAAGATTGAAAGGAAACTATTAAGAGTAAGAGCAATAATAGTTAATGGACTTCAGAAGTCCATTTTACTTAAAAACTGTTTTAAGAAAAAGATTTTCCAAATTTCAACCAACTTTCATGCTAACTGTTCAGCCAAATATTTCCTGTATTTTTATGTTAGGCCTACTAAGGAGTTTATTAGAGCTGGGCATGTGCGCTTATTCTTTCAATTGCTTTATCTTCCAGTGTTGTTTATTATTCTAACATCATTTGATAGGAATTCATAACTGTTCTTTTCCCTCCACACATGTTCAGCTATACCTGATTTCATCATCTTACCAAATAATGACTTTTGTTATGTTCTGTCAGCCTTACTTTTAAGGATCAGCTTTTTGCACTTCTGCCACAGCTATATAGAATGGAAACAGTTATTCTCACCATTACCATAAGATTTATACAGAATTAGAAATTACTGGCTCTTCCATTTTGACTATGAAATTTTCTTTAATTCTAAAAAATCAATACATTCAAGAACTTGTAAAAATTGTATAAATATTTATATACATATCTATTTATCTATAAATTTGTGCTGTACCATTTTTTCAAATACTGATCAGTTTTTATATATGTGTGTGTGTAAAATTTCAGATATAAGTAAAAATCTATTTGTAAAAGGACAATATAAATAAAGACAAAAGGAAACCTTAGCCAATGCATTTCGTCCTCAGATGGACTTTATCAAAGCAAATGTAAGGATTTTATTTTGTAACAAGTATTTATAAACAGAATTTAAAAAAAACATTGTTAGGTTTTCAAATTTTTAAAATTTAACAATGCTCATAAATATACATCAGACTAAGTGAAAGTCAAGGTAAATTATGGAGGATGATAAGTGATGTAATTTAATGTCTAATAAACAAAAGTAAGTAAATGTTGTTAATACTGAATGTTTTTTTTTATAATGTAATTTTTATTTATATTATTTTAGTTTGAGATTAATTTATGTATTTTAAACAATAGAAGATTTTGAATTTAACTTTTTTCTTTTAATTTTTAAAAAAATTTATAGTCTTATATGTTGGCTTGGGAAACAAGTATTTCTTTTAGGGAAAAGCTATATCTGAAAAGTTCTGGGCACAGATTTAAATTTTGATAAGATTCAATAGTGGCATTCTCAAGAATTTTCCTTCTAATTAAGCTACTTTCTCTTAATAAGTATGGCATTCTTTATATCAAAGTTGTCAATGAAATTATTTCTATGTATAACTAATGCATTTGATAAATGATTGTGTATAAGATCTTTTTTGTGTTCATAGATACATTTTTTTTTAAATTTCTTCAATTTTCCTCAATATATTATGATGAAAAATTATGACATTTTTTTTTATATCTACTTGCTTCAGAATTATCATTGTTATGGATATTTTTTGTTCTGCTTGTAATTATTTTCATACTGTTAAGATTGAGTAAACTGTTTTGTGTATTTTAACCACATTGGTTTAAATATAAAACTTTTTTTCTTCTTGTGTAGAAGAAAATAAATTTTTGTTTCTCTTGAGTGTAGGAAAAAAAACATTCTTGTGAATACAGAACAAACTTTGGCTTCTATAGTTGATATTCAACAACAACAGAAACAACAGCAACATAAACAGTTGTTAGAATTAAAAAACAGTAACAGGAATTGTTGGATACAATTCTTAAGAAAACAAAAAATTCTTCATGTCTCTTACACCAGATGATATTCAAAACACCATATCAGAATTTGTATACAATCCTGATGAGGGATTGACTTTTTCTGTTGTTATCATAAATATGAACAAATATTCAGTCAGGAATAAAGCTGCAGGGAAAATGAAAGAAACACAAGATTGTTGTTGAAGAAAAAAACTCCGACATAGTATGAAAAATACTGCAACTACATACCCTAAAAGAACCAGGTAAAACCAAGTTTGAAGATACGGTACACATTCTGATGAAAATCTTTAGTGACAAGAGTTCTCTGTTTAATGCTTGTTGGAGGTGCGTGAATCTAACCAAAAAAGAGGACAAAGATTTTGCCACATATGCTGGTATAGTCAATAAAAAATGTGAAAAATTTAGAATAAAGGGAATGACTACAGGTATGTTTAAAGGGTTAATTTTCATTCAAGGTTTAACAGCTGGAAGTTTTCAAGTGCTTGTGGAATGGTTCTTCCTGGCATTATAAATCATTTTAATCAATAATGAATAGTTATTTACATCCAGCTTTATTTCAGGGACAAGATCAAACAAGTTCCATTCTTGAGTGCCACTAGCTTAGACCTTTACAGCAAAGACCCACCATGCTAAATTCTCATGGTTGAATCATTCTCATTCCCTACATATTCCTTTGGTAAGCTTCTTCCCAAGAACTGTGTTATATAATAAGAAAATGAGTAACTACCAACACCAAGGTTCAAGCATGACATTCTGGACTTATGAATATGTTTTCCAACAGGTGTATGTCAGGCTACTGACTGCAGTGATTATTGAGTGACTATTAAGTGGAACTATCCAGTCAAATTAGTGTGAATTATTGTGCGTCGATGATTTGGGTTTTGATTTAGGATTTACCTGGACATTAAGCCGAGTCGTGCTACTATCAAGAAAATGAAATGGTTAATTATCTTTGGTTGACTTTTACTTCAATGTTCTTGTTAAGTGATTATTTGCGGTTGTAATTAAATACTGTTTTATTTAACATTAGAGTCTTGAGTTATACTTAATTATTAATGGCCAAAGTAGCATTTTTTTGTAACATTAATAATTAATATTATTAATGTTACAAAAAAATGCTACTTTGGGGAACAGACTCCCATGTGGGTGCTTCCCTGGACACTACAATCTTAACTTCTTCAAGTCTAGGGTCAATTGTTATTTATATACAATATCCTCATTATATACCTTTCCTACTTTTATATTCATATCACACATTTCATTCAATAACCTTCTACATTGAGTTGCTCTTGGGCCTTATATTGGATGAACTAACTATATTAAAAAAAAACAAACAATCAACCTTAAAACATGGAGTGATCCAAGCCTTGTCAGTGAAATTAGATAGATGGAACTGTTTAGAAGCTGTCAATGACTGCACTGGCATGAAGTCACAAGTCATCAAAACTGAGTGTTTAAGTGTACTGGCCTTATTCAAATTGTTGGTCATGCCAGATTATGTGCTCAAGCTGCTCACCATAGTTACGATATAAACCAGAGGTGGGCTCTGTGGATGTTGAACAAACACAAATGTGCCTGAGCAGGCGTCTGCAACAGGGACTGGCTAGCTTCATTCACAGACAAGTGTGTTTGAAAATGAGTAGCTGGCCATTATATATATATATATATACACACACACACACACACAGTGTTGTGCAAAAATAAGTGAACCCCTAAGACCAAATAAAAAAAAAAATCTCTTTTTCCAGATAATCAATAAATCTTAATTAAATTATATATTCATTAAGAAAAACCTTTATTAAATGAATTACAACCACTTTTAAAGTTTTTTTTTTTTTTTTTTATCAAGCTGGAATAAAAAATATTAATTAAAAATTAAAATGTGCAAAAGTAAGTGAACCCTTACATTTAATATTTGATGACACCTTCTTATGAGGTCACAGCATTGCCCAATCTTTTTCTATAACTTGTAAGAAGTTTCTGACAGTAGGGAGCATCAATTTTTTTACCATTCTTCTTGGCAAAATTCCCATAATTGCTCGATATTACCTGGGATTCTTGCATGTACTGCCTTCTTTAAATTGAACCACAAATTTTCAATTGGGTCTAGATCAGGACTTTGACTAATTCATTCCTTGACTTGAAATTTATTTATTCAAACTCATTCTTTTGTTGATTTGCTTTAATGTCTCACATCATTGTCCTGACTTAAATCCAACTTTTGAACTGAGGACAAGACACTTTTATTCAAAGTTGCTTAGTATGTTGCAGAGACCATTGTGCTGTCAATATGTGCTATTTTGCCTGTCCCAACTGCAGCAGAGCGCCTCCAAATCCTAATGCCGTCACTGCCATGTTTAATGGTTGGTATCAAATTCTTCCCTTCAAAAGCTGTATTAGGAGCCTGCCAGATATATCATCTATTCTTCCTCCCCCAAAACTCTAGTTTGCTCTCATCAGACCATAAAACCTTTTGCCAGAATGTTTCTAGCTTATTAATATGAGCTTTGACATAGTTGAGGAAAGCATGTTTATGCTATTTCTTAAGCAGTGACCTTTTCTAAGCATTCTACCATAAAGATCAGCATTGTTCAGATTTTGTGACACTGTAGATGTATGCACATTGGTTCTGAGATTGGTCAGTGAGCATTGGAGAAGCGCAAAGGTGACAGCAGGATTTGCCTGGGGTTGCCGAACTAGATGCCAACTTGGTCTTGCCGTTATTTTTTGCAGATGGCCACTTCTTGATTGTGATGCTGTCATACCAAATCCTTGCATTTATCAGTAATTTGCTACATGGTAGAGAAGTACAATCTAAATCATTCAGATAGATTTTTTGTAGCCTTCTCCATCATTAAAGGTTTCAACTATGTGATCTTTTAAAGCTTCAGGAAGTTCTTTTGATTTTTGCATATATATTTTTTAAAATTTAGTCTCTAACTACACACTTTTGCATACATAATAAGTTATATTGTTTAACTGCAGTATTCACAGTTTACCAAAAAAATAAACATGTATCATTTTGATTTTTATATGTGCACATAAAATTATTTTCATTGGCAACCATGTAAAACAAAAATGCAGCTGTAAATATAAAGATTCATTTACTTTTGCACATCTTAATTTTTAATGAATATTTTTATTCCAGCTTGATAAAAAAAATATTTGAAAGTGGTTGTAATTCATTTGATAACTGTTTTTCTTAATGAATATAGTTTAAGATTTATTGATTATCTGAAAAAAAAAAAGAAGACATTTTTTAATATTAACTTAGGTTAACTTACTTTTGCACAGCATTGTATGCACACGCACACACATACCCATTATATATATATATATATATATATATATATATATATATATATATATGAGGGTGTGGTGAAAAGTTCTCAGCCTGACATACTTCCTAAAATATGAATAAACATTAAATTTCTTTTTTGAAAATGCTTCCTGGTCAGGATAACTTTTCAGCATTTACTCCTGGATATAAAGGGTGTGCCAAGAACAACTTCAGTGGGTCATAAATGGAAGATGTCACATTATGCAGCAGGTGTCAAAGTTTAACATTCTTATTGCTTTTTCAAATGTATCAAGAGCATTAACATATCAGCTTCCAATCTGACACAAGAAATAAAAAGCATGCCATGCTTGTAACATTAACCATCAACCATAGCAACTCAAGAGATAGCTAGCTTCTTGCAAGAAGCCGGGAGAGAGAGAGAGAGGAATAACGTGTGGCTCAATGTTGACTCCATGGAGGTACCCCTCCCCCCATCCTGGGGGTGATGAGGTACAAGGGTTATTAAGTAATGCCATCCAGCTTATGCCTCAGAATCAATGAAACTACATCAAGTTGCTGAAAATAGTGATCAAACTCAGAGGTTTGAAAGGGAACCATACATGTTCCAGCAGGACTCTGTTTACTCCCACATGTTCCATGTAATCCAGAAGTAATTGACCAACAAGTTTCATGATGGTGTCGTTCTAAACACATGGCCTTCTTGCTCTCCTGATAGGTTGACTATGACTAGAACACCATCAAGAGAGAAACCAACAAGTAACACTATAATACCAAGAACTTGTTGAAAGCCACCAACATGAATTAGAATCATCAATTCTAGGTAAGCATTTGATTTGAAGGCTGCCCTCAAAGATGAGCTTGGTTTTAGTGAACAACCTTTTTCTGTTTTCTCATTTGGAAATGTCTACAAATTCTTTTTGAAAAGAAACAATTTTTTTTTCCATAGTATAATTTGTTCTCAATTCTCTGGAATTCCTACTCTATCACTCTCAGTTATAAAACCTTTACTATAGGAGAAATTGGGAAAAGACAAAGCTGTGCTAGGGGTAGGTTCAGCCAACACTGCAAGTTGCAAAAAAAAAAAAACAAAATGTTAATCTAAAACCTTGAGTCATCTACTTAAATAGCCTTGTCAAACTGATACTTTCATATGGATGTCATGCATGATGCCAAACTTGTTCAGAAATATCTAAACTATCAGCTGTATACAACAGTTTTCTCAGAAGATCAATGATTAAAAATGGCTTCCAGGGAATGAAGTCTGTAGGTCTTTGAGAGAACCCATGGTCAACTAATATTATATCGCTTCACATGTCACATAAGCTGAATTCTAACAGGCCGACATAATGTAAACAAAAAGAAAATGTGAATGGTCGCTTAGAAAACTGCTAATCAAAAAAGGAAGTAACTTTAAAAACTGAATTCTTAGAACGTAAATTAACACCATACAATTATGTAGAATTTATCAGATATTATTTCAATTCCCTAGACATGTTTTCAACAATAAGATGCATATTTACATCTTTTTTTTTTTAAACTAATCCACAAATTATAAATGGCTGAGTTACCTCGCTTTTATGATTTTTTATTGTGTATATGGCCAGTTTTGCAAATGAACACTATTAGGTAAATTTTCTACCTCACAGTCCACTGCATTTAAAGATTAAATTATAAAGTTTGTTGTGATATTTTGTTTAACAAAAATGGTTAACAAATGTGTTGCATTTGGCTGCTCTAGGGGATACATTACTATAAGAGAAAAAGTATTGACAATTTCTTTTCCTCTTGGAAAATACAACCTCATAGAAAAGTGGATAAAATTTATCAATTGTATTGATTGGTTTCCTACGAAAAATTCAGTTCTTTATGAAGAAATTTATGTTGAAAGGAAAATGAAACAAACTGAATTGGGATTTACATCCAATATCTACAATACATTCAGAAAAAAATGAGAAAACTGTCTCTTTTGCTGAATACAAGGGAATTTAGAAAGCCTCCAAAACAATGACTTCTTGTCCAAACTAATGTATTACTTGATTTTATTTCAGCTGGTACAATAAAGGATTTTACTCAATTAAAAGAAGTGTTGTTCTAATGGTTTTGAATTTGAATTTTTTTTTTTTTTAAGAAACGGAAGATTATATTCTAATTTTTTTAGAATAGTCTTTGACCCTGAAACACATTTTTCATTTATAAAAGAATATATTTGCATTGAGCAAAACTTTCATGCCCAGCTGTAGTGCAATGGAACTCCTATATCATTATCACAGTGGTTTATACATGGACAACTCTAAAGTCACAAGATTTAGCATGTTAGAAAATTTTCCAAGCTATATACATAATGTAGTGGAAGAACAACCATACTCAATTCTAAAAGAATTACAAAAAAAGACATTGCCAACAAAAAGGTCATCCTTCAGTTTCTTCAGAACTAATATGTTATGCCTTACTACTGTGCTATACCTTTCAACAAGCCTACAGATTACTTCTGGAGTAATTCCCATTACTTTTTTTCTTTTTTTTCTTTATTAAAGAAAATTCAAAAAAGTTAATTAAACATTTTCAATGTAAAATGTGTTCCCTGGTCATGGTAGGCAATGATAGTAATGATGCTACAGAGAAGCAGTACTTTGACTTTCTTGGAGAAGTCTTACAGTTCCATCTAGCCAAATAGCAGAGTTTGTTTGTGCTTGTTTTGCTACACTTGACTATGCAGGTAAATTTATTGTAAACATAATGAATCCACTACAAGAGAGTTTGCTGAAAGAAATTTGGAAGCTTTTTTCTCCAAAATATGTTTTTACTTGTAAACAACAAACTGAAAAAGGAATTCACTTTGCAACAAAAATTGTTGTGAATATATTTTACAACAAGAAACAAAAGTTTTCATCGGATGAAGTTCAAAAAAATATCGTAATATTTTAAAAAAGTCACAGATCAAAACAAAATTGATTTATAGAGAAACAGTTGGCAAGTTTTGTTTTTTTTTTTTACTTGTATTTGTTTTGTACTATTGCTTAATTCTTTAATAACTTTTTTGTTTGTTTACAATCTTATTATTTTTCTGTTTAAAAAGAGAAAAAAAAAAAAACCTGTCTGTGTATTTTTGGACAGTTTTAACATGCTTTAGATAAAAACAAACAAATTGACTATAAACTAAAATAGGCCCATTAGAAATTAGCCTGAAATTGGACAAGTGGGGCAGTATATATTAGTGGACTGTGGAGGACCATCATTCTTTGAACCTCATAGTACTGCAGAATCACAAAGATCTTTACAAAATAACAGAATCCACATCACTTGATTGAGTAATTTGTTTTTTATGGCTTATCAACCATATTTTTATATTTATTTAAAGTCAAAACATATTTATGGATTGTAAGAATTTTTTCAAGATGATAAGGATTTTCTAATACGAGACCTACTATTCAACCCAGAGCTGAATTCTTACTTTTCCCTAGGGTTTTTGAATGCAAGTGACTATAACAAACCTGACTGAAAGTCAAACTTGACACTCCAATTTCTCATTCCAAACTATTATTCATTATACCACCTGCAATCTTATAGCACCTGGTATCCACATCACTTGAGGACTTCCAACAGCAGTAACAACTAAAATGGATAGCACATGTAAGTCAAAGAGAAAATAATGAAGCCTGACTGTCTTGGAAAAGATCATCCTTCTTTGAACTGTGTGGACTGGTGCTACAGAATCACAAACAAAGAACTGTACCAAATAAAAAAAAACACCTCACTTGAGGACTTTCAACAGCAGCAACAACTAAAATGGATATTACATGTAACTCAAAGAGAAAACAATAATATAATCAATATGTTGACAGTTCACACTACTTTAAACAAAAGGAAGGAAGCCTCCATCAATACTGGAAAGATCCATAATAGCAGAAACCCATTTTCCTAAAAAATTGTTTTACTAGAAAGATTTTATAAATTTCAAACAAAAGTAACAGTGGCTGCTTGGCCAATGAAGGTTTCCACATAAGAAAACACCTAATATTACCACTCAATATGAGGAAAACAGATACTTCACATTGATTCTGGCCCAATGACCAAGGAGTAAAGAAAAGTGTAACTCAAGTAGCACTGACTGCTTGATCAATGTATGCTGAATGTCCCTTATAAGGAAATTGGCTAATATTACCATTGCCACATATATAGGCCAACTTTATTTATTTGGTTAAACTGAAGATAATCAATTAATTGGTTTAGGCTCTGCTTCAGAAAAAATGTATCCTATAAACTAAGCCAAATGTCTGCTGCTTTTGTTCAATTTATCTTTAAAATGTCTATTATAAAGCGTCCATAAATTGATTTACAAGACTGTTTAGTTTAGAAAAGAAAGAAAACAAGAAATTAACAAAGAAATAAACAGATGCAGATTCAAGCGAGAGAAGTGAACCATAAAAAAATAAGTGAAAACCTTCCGTACATTAACACAGTTTCATACAATGAAAGTTGAAGGAATTTTTTTCTATTTTTTTTTTTTTCACCATTATATTTCTATTTATGTTTTCGAGTGGCTGTATCATCAAAACACATTTGCCCACATGAGAGGGAATCACTTTCAGCTAATGTTTAGCTATTTTAGTCCAGTTATTGTCAAATATGTCCAAGTGTGATTATGAATCAAATAAACAGGGATTATTTCATATCTATTTATTGATAATGTATACTTTCTTCCCATTTTAACTCTTTTTTGTTGTTTTTTCCATACAACAAAAATTTAATGAATTGAAATCATCATAGAAAATATATATATATTTTTTTTTCTCAAGCTGAGATAAAAGTTATTCCGAATGAAATTATATTGAAATAGCACTTAAAAATAAATAAATGTATCTTTTTGATAAGCAACTGATACTGAAACTCATTATTATTTAGTTATTCCTAAAATGTAATATTTGCTTGGAAATCATTTTCCTGGTTAAATTATTCAAATTCCTTGGTCTCATGGGAGCTTTGCAAGCATCTGAAGGCAAATAATAAATAAACAAGTTCAAATGACAGAAGATTAAATCAAATATTATAAATAGAAAGTAAATGTAAAATTTATAATATTGAATTGTTACTATACAAAATTATAGGAGAAAGGAAGAATATGTAGCTACATAGTGAATTGAATAGAAAAAGGTCAGATTTAAATTGCTGAATGAATTGCTTTATGTTTCAAACACTAAAACTATTTTCAGAACTTGTTTTGTCAACATATCAATTACTGATCTGATATTTTTAATAGCCGAGGCTGTATATCCCCAGATTGCACTGTTCAACAGAAACAAACATTGGTTCTCTGTTGACCAATCAGTTTCATGATTAATTATTGCACAATTTTTCTTTTAATGTTTTGTTGTAATGGAAATCCAATCTTTATAATGGTTGACAAATTTACACAAAGTGCTTGCATCAAATTTTGTCTGAAGCTTGGCAAATCTGCTACCAAGAACCTTAAAATGCTTATCAAACTTTTAGTAAATATTCGTGAAACCAGAATCAGGATTTTAAAAAGTACAAGTGTTTCAAATCTGGGTGAACAGTGCTTCAAGCTGATGTGTTCAGGTTGACCAATCACCAGCAAAACACCAGAAAATGTAGGAAGAGAATCTATGTATTAATCCATGAAGGCTGTTGCCAAACAATCCATCAACCATTCCATCATCATCATTACAGAGTATAAATCTTGATTGTTCTCCAGTCAATAAGAACAGTTGTACTCATAATGAGGCTCAATGAAGTAAGACTCATTTCAGACATTAAGTGGAACACATATATCCAATCCATAGCTAAAGATGCTAGGAAAATGGTTGGTTCTTTGAACCACTTCAGAAAGTCTTTGATGCCTGCCATGCTCTCTCTTTACAAGAGTCAGATCAGGCCTTTACATCTAGGACCCACATTCCTTTTCCTACCCAGTTATGGATTAAATAGCAGAATAGATTGAACTAACCTTTGTCAGCAACCAATCTAGGAAAAGAAAAACTAAATTCAGAACTATGAAGAAGGGAGTAGCTCTACTATCTTTTCCAAAAAAAAAAAATTGCAGCAATTCAGTTTAAAGAGGAAAAAGTTGAATTCAGTTGCTGAGTCCTAGTCTCAAAGTAATTTACAAAATGGTTTATTTTAAAATATAATTTTTGGTTGCAATAGATGTTTATAAAACATCAAGACATTAACGGATGTGCAGGAAGTGTAATGAATATCAGCACAGAAGTTGAATCAGTGGCCAGAGTTCAAATTCTGGTTTAGTCTGTTGCATTCACTTTCACACAAATAACATTGGGCAAGGCAAAGATCTGTCTTTTCACCCTGCAACTATGGTTTAATTAGCAGAATAGACTAGACTCTGAAGGCTTTGGTGGCAACCAAACTAAGGAAAGAAGAACTTTGAATTCAAAACTAGCCTGAACAGTGTTAGGCTCTGTCAGGCTATCTTTCCTGTAGACACATCCAGTGTTGCAAGACATAGTAAACCTATGACATTATGGGTTTTGATTGATTCATTTTTTATGGCTTATTAACCCTTTGTTGATTATGTAAAGCTGAAACATATTTTGGATTGTAAGAATAATTCATTTTTTTTGCATGAACAATTTTTTGAGAGTAACAATGTTTTTTCCAGATAGAAGATTTTTTTATGCATATCACCCCAAGCAAAGTGGGAGTGCCACTATCAAGCAAGGGGTTACAGTGAGTAAAAGTAAGACACACATTAATTAAAGGCTTCAAAACAAAAAAAAAAAATAAATAAATTTACTCATAATTATAAGTTTCTCCCTATCATCCATGAATGCCAAACTTCCCAAAAATGATATGGTGGACATCAATGCATTAATGAAATTTTCAATTTCTCAGTTTTGTTGAGAAAATAAAGCAATTCATCAAATTTTATTTTTGTAGAATGTTTAAAAGAAAATTCAGTGCAAGCTAAATTTAGAAATGCACATTGAAACTGAAAAAAAAAAAAGTAAATCCTGTTTTATTAAATAGAGAAGAACATCATCATGGCTGAAAAGTGTTTCCTCCATTTTAGAAAGTAAAACTAGGTTTGAAAAGAATATCATTATTGATCCTAATTAATAAGATTGGACTAAGGAAACTGAAAAAAAAAAACAAAGTTTTAAATGAAACCAATGACATGAATAAAACAAATCTTCAGTGTAATCAAGTTAAGAGACAGAGCATAAGGTGAGAGAGTGAAGAAATAGCTAGAAGTAGAAGAGATACTATCTTGTTGCATACAGCAGTTATGAATAATGATTGGGTGTTAAGCAGCCCTAAAGGCGGCTGTGTTGTCCATACCCCAAATTAGGGTACAGTCAAGGTCACATAGGTTGTAGTGCTTGTTCCCTGTATCAGGGAGGAGATGTCAGTAATGGCATGCAACTGCTTAAGATGGTAGGATGGGGGAATTTGTTTAAGAAAAGAGTGGATAGGATTGTCCGCAGAGGATCTTTCATTGATGAAATATAGAAAGGGAGTGTATGATATTATTGAGCCTTGTGGTTATGTCAGACAGTAGGTGGATTTGGGGTCTCAACAGTGTGCATTGGGCAGAAGAACAATATCTTGGCAGTGTCGGAAAAAGAGGAAAAGAGAAAGAAAAAACTCTTCTGGTCTTTTGCACTCAAAAAGCATGATGGAACGAGGATTGTCACCTTCAATGTAAGCAAAGATTTTGACAGGTTTTAGTACAAGTGCCTTGAAGCAAATTATTTATGTATGGAAGACTTCAAAATCAATGTAAAAAACAGGGGATTTTTTTTTTTGGCTATGCAGTTAATGTTTTAGCACCTTAATGTTCAGCAATCAACTTCCCAATTACTACCTGTCCCTAATAGATGCTACATTGACATATACAAAATGTATCAAACTATTATGGGATGGCGGAACATGTGAACAATGGCAAAGTTTTAGAGAAAATGGAAAAAAGGACATTTATACTTAACATCAGATTAAGTGATTGATTTGTTTAACAAAATATTAACACCTTATGAGTCATTTAATGTCGGAATTTAATTTTCTTGAGAGCTTTGAAATAATAAAAATATGTTATTCTGCTTTCACAGTTGAATACATGGTAGATGATACTTAGCTTTTGTGCATATACATGTTTGTGTGGACATGATTACTAGAGGCAGTGATATATGTGTGTTTTATGTTGTAGTCATAGTTTGGAATACAGTTTGATTTCTTTAACAAATTGTCGGATATTATATGAATAAGTGTCATGAAAGAGTTCTTTCATGTTGGTTAAAAATTTTGTTTTGCCGTATATCAACTATGGTTTATTTAATGCTGAAATCTAAATATTTTAAATAATTTTATGGCTTCAACTAAATATATTTTGAATGCAATTGTATGACTTCAACTACAGATAAAACCTATTGTTAATAATTCTACTATAAAATGTATTGCTGGTCATTTAGCTTTAAAAATGTATTGTTGGTCATTTTACTATGAAAATGTATTTTTATACTTTGTTTTTGTTTGGGGGTTTACTATTTGTTCATAACTGGGACCCTAATAGTTGCTATCATCCTGGATCAGGGTGGGCCTGGGAACAACAGCAATTAAGAGGTGGTTCCACTCTCCTCAAAACTTCCCTATCAGAGGCTTGTAGTTTATCGTCATACCCAGGACTACGCAACATCAGAAAGCAAGAGTTGAAATTTCTAGAGCACATAATGAGAAAAGAGGGCTTGGAAAATTTGATACTTACAGGACATATTGAAGGCAAGAGAGACAGAGGGAAACAATGTATAAACTACCTCACAAGTAAATGGATAGTGGAACAAGTTTTAGGAGAGATATCAAAAAGATAAAATTTATTAAAAGCTACAAATGACAGGAAATTGTGGAGAGCCATGGGTGCCAATGTCCCAAAGGGACATGGCACATAGAAGAAGAATTATATAAACGTCTATAATTGATGTTATATTTGTATACACATTTCATGCTCTGAATGTTTCAACTATTATGCGACTATTATAGCACATTATATCTGTAGTCAGTTTCTTCTGGTTTGTAATAAATGCCCAGAATTTTTCCTTTTCCCAACAGAGTAATGGTATGAACTTAGGTCAAACAATTCAACGTGTTTCCTGTTTGCTATAGTACTCGCAATCCTCTCTGTCACCTCTTTAAGCACTTTTTATGGATTGAGTGACAGTTAAAATTTGCATGTTAAAAGAGATTCTTGCAAAAGTCAATCTGACTGTTTTGAATATACGTTTCATAAAGCCACCATTTTATTTTAGGGAATATTTTACATGTGAATCCATTTTTCATCCCAACTGCACAGATCATTATAGTATGGGGTTTTATATTTTTAATTTTATGCATGTGCATTGTTTGCCTTTAATTTTGTCAGCTGCACAGTATAGTAGGATCAGTTGGGCATCATCTGTGAGAAAAGAGCACCATGATGCAATTCACTCTGCCAGAAATTTAGAAACAGTATGCTGTACTGCTTGGCATATATGCTGGAAGCTCCAATGCTAACATTTTCAGAGTGTTTGGCTGTCAATCTGAGGATAGTGCAAAGGATTCGAAAAGAGTTGGATGTGTCTAATGATAATTACAAAGGTGTTTGGAATGATCACTGGTGATGGCAACATTATGCCTCCATTCATCTTCCCACAGAGCTTCAGACTCAACATGGAGGCATCAAGTGCCTTGATGAGGTAGTGCTGCTCTGGGTCAAGAGGGTATCGGCTAGAAAGCCCTATGTCTGGCAACAGGACTCTGCACCATGCCACACAAGCAGGAGAACCTAGTCATTTCTGCAACCACATCACCTCTTACATCTGGCCGACTAACTCCCCAGACTGCAACCCCTTGATTATTATGTGTGGGATGCAGTTGAGTGGGAGAGCAACAAAACTCTTTGGAAAAACCAAAGATGAACTGAAAGCAAGGAAATATGGCAGCATTCACCAACTTAAACAAGGAGACCATCCAGAAGAGTTGCAGGAGATTCCAAAGTCGTCTGGAGGCCATAGTTGAAGCCAATGGCGATTTTATTGAATAAATTTACTCTCTAGTATTTCAAGATATTTTTGTGTAATTTTGGTAAATATATCTGTTAAAATGAGATGTCAGTGTTATTTTCATTTTTGTCTCATTTAGACGACAATTTATCCATTGCACCTTGTACAGTCTCTATCCTAAAATGGATGTTATATTTAAATAAACATTTTATCATTTGAATGCACCAATTATTATGGTACAGAATTAGTACTTTATACCATTATATAAATTCTGTCTTATAATAGTTGTTATATTTGCATATACATTTCATATTATGAAACATTTTTTTAATTTTTTATTTAGCATTTTTTCATAGATGGAAGCAAATGAATAAACTTATACAAAACAAATTGTTATTACCAATTTTATAATTATAAAATTATTATACAATTTTATATTTGAAAAGGTTCTTTAAATTTGATTATTTAAAAGACCATTAATAAAAAAAAAAAATTATTAATTGATCAGATTTTGAGATGGGAGTGAACTCAAGAACTTTTCAGCATTCCCTCTTATAACAAAACAGAAGAAAGCATCAATTTCAATAAACAAGGACAAATTGTCATGCTTTTATTTAAGAGACTGACAAAACATTTCCACTGAGTTTAGGATTAATAAAAATTTTTTCATTAAAATCAAAAGAGGAATTATAATAATGAAATTTTGTAAATACAAAAAATGATGATGTAAATAATTATTCATTGATACATTAAATCTTTGTAAAAAAAGAAATTTCCCATGAGACTTGGATTACATTTTTTTAAATAAAAATTTACAAAAAAATTTTTGAATTTAAAATTTATAAAAAAGAAAGGACAACACACAAAATATAAACTGTTTTTTTTTTTGATCAGACTGCATTCTTCTTCCAATACCATGCTCTTCAAATCAATGGGTGATCATGGCAAGTTTTTCCTATCCTTTGTTCAAAGTAATTTTTTCTCCCTATTACAATTCCTATTCAATGCCAAAATTTTAAAAGAAATTAAATTTTAACTATAGGTTACATTTCCTAAACATTAAAACAACTTTGATTTCCTCTCTAGGCATTTTTCAATTTGTTTTGTAATGCCAAATTCAAAATAAACATTATTCCTCATTATGTGTTCCAGAAAATCAACAACTGTCAAGGAAATATTTTTTTTATTTATCCATTTTTAATGAAAAAAAAATTTTTCATTGCTCAAATGCTCTGTCTATGTTTTTCTCATCATTCTTTTGGAGAACCACATTTCTGTTGCCTCAAGTTTCGTCTTCATCTTTGAGGAAATTGTTCAACATTCACTGCTATATAGAAGGACTGACAAAATCAAGATTCAAAGTCATTTATTTTTTTCATTTGTTTCTAACAAAATTTTCCTGTATATATAATATACTTAGTTTAACTTTTGAAGATAATTTTCATTAATCCAATGTACTAAATTTTAAATCATTCATGGTCATTTTTCCATCATCTGTTAAAATTTACTACATATTTAAATTTTTTATTTTTGACATCTTTAAATCTGTAGGATTTTTTGCATTCTGGACTGAAAGAATGGACTAACAAAATCTAAAAATTACATTTGACATTTAGTTTTTTTAAAAAAATTTTTTTTTTAATTTGAACTTCATTTTCTTTTAAATAAAAAATACATTTTGCTGACAACCATACATTTTATCTTTTTTTACAATTGATGGTTTGTATTATTCATGTTTTAAATTTACTTTGTCTAATGAATATTTCCTTTAAAAAATTGTTTTGGTTGGAAAAAATGCTAAAACTTTAGATCCCTTCAAAATAAAAAAATTTTAAATTCAGTGAGAAGATTCATTATCCTATCTTAAAAAAATTTTAAGTATTAAAATCAAGAAAATTTTCTATCTCCAAATTAGCATCCATTTATATATTTGGATTATTTTTTTAATTTCAAAATAAAGTTTTTCAAATTTAGCAGCTCAAATAAACCATTTTATCAAAATTTTTATATCGTCTCTGAAACAATAGAGAAAGCAGGCATTATTCAGCATAGAATTTTCAATAACAATAAAATAATAAGAAAAGAGCAAAATAATAAAAGACCAAACAAAGTAAAGTAAAGCAACTATAAAACAGTAACAATGTAAAATATTCACAAATTAAAAACAGTGTTCACATAAAAAAAAGGTATATTTCAACTTTGGTTATAAAAAAAAAATTGTTGTCATGTCCAAATCTCAAAAATAGATGAATAAAAAAATTAATTATACTGTCATGGTGTCACGTCCATAAAAAAATTAATTATAGTGTAAAAAATAATTATCATAAAATAATTATAACAATTATAATTAATTCACTCTTTCTAAACTGAACTAATTGAGAATCGACCCCACTTTTCTCCTCTACACACACAAACTCATGGCAAGTATTGGACAAGCAGTCAACACATACAGGCCATTAACATGTGCATCAATAAAAAATTCATCTCCTTTTCAAGCCATAATAATAACATTTATCTTTCAGCACTCAACAAAGATTGAGGTAAGAAAACTCCAGATACTTCTTGTATTTTTTCAATTAACTTATCTAGACACTTGTTACACACATCTATAAAAATCACTTACGAGAAAGACTATACACTTTACTTGTTCTTTATCTTATCATGCTGTCAGATTCTGATCCATATTTGATCCACATTTGACCCTAAACTCACAATTTTACTCAGTATTAGTTTCGTGTTTCTACAACACCACATAATAAATAATATTCATTTTGTTGTTTCCACATCTTCATGCTTATCATTTTTACAAATATTTTTGTATATATAAATGTTAGGGTGTTTATAATTATTTACTCAGAGTTCTAACTCCCCTGCAGTGTGGGTAAGCTTGAGAATTGTCCGTTTTTATTGGTTAGGAAGAAATCCCAGCATGCATCTGTAGGATTTGTCTATAAATTTGGGGAGGGAAAGTTTTTTTTATTAGTCATTCCTTAGACTGTAATCAAGATCTTGTACAGATGTCTTTGATGAAAAGACACTGTTCTTGGCCTATTTCTGCCACCTGTTCTATTCATCAGAATCTAGATAAGCATAGTTACATGGCTCATTAAGCCAATCATATTTAAAAAATTTTTCATTCATTTTCTTTGGCAGCACTATTTTTTAAAAAGGATTTACAAAGATCTTCCAGTATGTCACATTTCCATCTTCTTGTTGATGCCAAAATCATTGACATGTGATAGCATTTCTATTACAATCCTATCTGATCCTGTCTCTTTGTTTCTAAAATAAAAAAAATATAAATGAAATCTTCAGAATATATTTAATTTTATTTAAAATTTTTTTTGCATGATATTTTTTTCTCTCTGTGTTTTTTCATTAAACTCAAAGTTCTTATTTTTGTTTGCAGACTGCATTACTAGAAATGAAAAATAATGTTTTTAAGCTCAATATATTTTAGCTTCCTATTTCTTCTGTCATTACTTAGAGTAATGACAAAAGAATATTAAAATTGAAATAAATATAACTGAAATATTTGAATGAAATCACTCCAATTTCTCTAAGAAGCTTTTAGAAATAAGATTCTGAAAAGAAAGCCTAATATTGTCAAATCGTTGTATTTAATGAAACTCAAGAAGTCAGACTGATGATAAACCTTTCCAAAATAGAAACTATAATCTAGAATTGGAATGAAAGTCATCTCACATACTCTTAATCCATCATAAAAGTTCAGAATATGAAATTAGTAAATACTAAACATTTCAAATACCTTGTTGTGTATGGATAAATTATAACAACTTTAGTAGAGATAAGGAAATTGAACAAAGAATAAGCTGTGCTAGTAGTACTTATGTCCAACTCTGTAAGATTAACATTAACATAAAAACTGGAGTCATGTTCTTAAATAGCCTTGTTAGATTTAGACTCTCATATGAATGTACTGCATATCATCCAACCCATTTGGAAATTAATTAAAACTGTCAATGTATACAACTAATGTCTCAGACTGATGATTAAAAATGGCTTCCAGTAAATGAAACCTGTAGGTCTTTGAGTGGACCATCCTACACCAAATCTCATGGACAGGCACAAACTAATTAAACAACTTTACCAAATAACAAAAACGACATCACTTGAATACTTTAAAACAGCAGAAAACAACTAAAATGGATAGCACATGTAACTGAAAGAAAAATTAATTTTTGAGTGTCTTGGCAAGATCAAAAAAAATTTTTGAACCTTGTGGACTGGTGCTACAGAATCACAAACAAAGAACTGTACCAAATAACAGAAACCACATCACTTGAGGACTTTCAACAGCAGCAACAACTAAAATGGATATCACATGTAAGTCAAAGAGAAAATAATGAAGCCTGAGTGTCTTGGCAAAGATCATCCTTCTTTGAACCTTGTGGACTGGTGCAACAGAATCACAAACAAAGAACTGTACCACATAACAGAAACCACATCAATTGAGGACTTTCAACAGCAGAAACAACAAAATGGATAGCACATATAATTCAAAGAGAAAATAATGAAGCCTGAGTGTCTTGGCAAAGATCATCCTTCTTTGAACCTTGTGGGCTGGTGCTACACAATCATAAATAAAGAATGTACCAAAGAACAGAAACCACATCACAGGAAGAATTTCAACAGCAGCAACAACTAAAATGGATAGCATATGTAACTTAAAGAGAAAATAACAAAATAAGATGTTGACTTTCGACATTACATCAAATAAAAAGTTAGGAAGGAAATTCTCATCAATAATAGAAAAAGCAATAAGAGTTAGTGGACTTGAGAAGGAAAAGATTTTATAAATTTCAACAGGCATTAATGCTGTTTGGTCAATGAATATCGAATGTTTTCTGTATGGAAACAGCTATTCTAATTCATGAAGATTTTTCATGTATAAACAAAAAATCTATATAGAAATGGGATTATTACTTGTATGCAGAAAGATTTCATGACTTGTAAATTAAGTGAACATGACATTTGTATCAATTGTTTTTGAGTTTATTCAGTCAGAACTTTTTCAAGTAATGGAAAGGCGATTCAAATCAGATTTTCACAATGTAATTTCCCAAGAGATTAACAAATAATTAGTAGATGAAGTTATTAATAAGGTTTTGAGATTGAAAACATCTGAGCCTGAAGTGTTTTTCTAAGGAATAATTTATATGTAAATAAATCTCATTTTATCAATACTTTTTTTTTTTGAATTCATAGGTTTACTTCTGAAAAGTATCTTAACTCTCTTAAGCTCTTCAGAGGGTTTCTTTTTTTTTTTTAGTTCAAAATCTGTTCAGAGTTTGCCAAGAGCTCTTTTAAAGCTTACAGATTAACTGTTAATCTTTTTTTATAAAGTTTTAACTTTCTTTGCTGGGATAATCTGTTAGGAAATATTTTGGTTATCAAAATTATACTATAATAGTTTTTAATCTTTCTTTAAAATTTTGACCTTGCTTAAAAATTCAATCATTTCAATTTAATCTGATTGTACATTTTTTTTTCACCATTCTACACATTCTTTAAATAGAAACATTTTTAAATTTTGTTAATCTTTTAATCAAAATGTCACAAAGAGAAAGATTTATTCAGATTGAGGTTCTTCAAAATGGTGCAAAAACCGGGAAGGAAGTCAGACTGCTTTAACCCTTACATGGCAGGAATTATCAATTGATGTTTTGACAATCATGGACCTTTGTGCCTGCAAACAATGGCGTGTCAAGAGGATGGTTTTTCCCTTGACACTGCTACTATTTTAACCATCTTTACACTTCAGCAATGTTTATTGTTTTAAAAAGCAATGATTAGAATTTTAATAAAACCTAAATATACAAAAGTGAATTTATACATTTTCTTTGTTCTTGAGAACTGACAACAAAAATAATAAACACTAGTTATTTATTATATTGTTTATTGGAATGTCTGATGTAATATAGTAACAATTTTAAGTAGAAGCTTATGAAGCTTCATTTGATTCATTCTGCTTTAGTGCTGAAAAACATTTATTTTATTTTGATGGATGGTTACAAGTGAGAGGGGAGATGGGATGCACTTATTTTATTATCAATGTTGGCAAAACACCAGCGAATTGCCAATTGATTCAAACTTTATAAAATTGTAAATCCTTATAGTTGGTTCAAATATTTTTATAATTTAGTAAATGTTTATAAATAAAGAATTTTCATATTTATTTCTTTATAAATTAGTAAATTATAATTATTGCATTGCATTACTTTTAATTGTATTAGTTTTTAAAACGTTGTAAATATAAAATTATTCTTGTAAATAAACAATCTAATAAAATAGTCTTTAATATTTTTGTTGTAAATTCATTTTCATCATATGTTTTGGTTTTATTACAATTTTAATCATTGCCTTTTAAAACAAGAAACATTGCTGAGCAGTGAAGGTAGCTAAAATAATAATAATAAAGGAAAAAACATCCTTTTGACACATTTTTTTTGCGGGAATAAAGATCCAAGATTGCCGATCTTTCAATGGAGACCAGTGGATATTATTATTTGATGACAAACTTTTTCTAATGTGATCATCATTCACTTATAATTTGAATCTAAATAACTAATTAGAAACTCTAGGGTTTATGATGTTTCATCATTGCCTGTAAATGAAGCTGAATGAAGAAGCCAAAGACATTGTTACATCTACATGCATACTTCTTGAAGTGAAACATGGCAGAAAATGGTAACAACTTGGTGCAAAGAATTCCATTGTGTGGAATGTTTCAAGGAGTATCAAATTATTCAAAAATATTAAATTTAGGAACATAACATTTGTTTTTCTTTTTTCTTTATTTTTCTAATTTAAAGGAGTTAAAATATTATATTTTTTATAGTTTTTCTATATAATTAAAGCAAAAATAAGTATAAAAACTGTTCCTGAAAAATGAATTTTCTAATTTTTTTTGCTTATTTGACATATACATTTGTGGAACCTTTTCCCATCATTTCAGGAGTAATGTTTTTATTTCTAAAATCCATTTGAAAAAGAGAGAACTTGCTAATTTGTACTTTTACCATTTAAAAGAAATTCTTTTCATTCCAAAGTGAGTTTTAAACATCCAAAAATATGGCTTATGATAAAGTTGGTTCTAAGTGAATATTTCAATAAGTTTTGGCTGAGTTTGATTTTGCTATCATTCCTCTAAGAAAAAACACTTGATTACAAATGTTTTTATTTCAGTAGTTACATATCAACGAGAAGAGGCAAGTCTATCCAGACATGTTACTCCAACCAGGTATCCCCACTTGACTTGAGGGCCACTCAAGGATTGAAAAGAATTTACAAAGTAGCATCTTTAGCTCAGCCTCTCAAGTGATACTCATTTCTAAACCACTCTCTCCCAGTAAGGGGCATGGCTTTTATAATTAAGAGAGTTATTCTAGCCAAGTTTCTATTATGTCTAACAGAGTTGATATCAACCTTTCATATCTACTTTACTTGCTATGTTTTCATGATGCTTATTTAAAGGAAATCATTTTAAAAAAGAAGAAAAAGAATATGGAAAAATTATTTCCTAACATTTTTATTAACCTCTGAAAAACTGATAATTAAAGTAATAAGAAATAAGATTTATTTAACAGATAATAAACACAAGCATTCGGATAGGCATTTTGTCTTTATTTTTATTTAACACACTAATGCCCACTGAGTATTAATTAAATATTTCCATTTATAATCCATTAATGCTCACCGTCACCAAAAATAGGATGGTGGGTAGTAATGAATTAATGACTTCAGATTCAAACGAGATAATTATTTTGTTAAACAACTAAATTTATATTGTTCTATTTTTAATTTAAACAAATGTTTTTGTCTTACCTGTTTACTACTAAAAAAAAAAAACAGAATTCTCATTTTCCTCTCTAATTATATATATATATATATATATATAGAATGTTTTGTGTAAAAAATTATATATTATATGTGATTGTGTAAAATTATATATGTGTATGTATGTGTAAAAAATTATATGTGCATATGTGTGTATGTATGTGTAAAAAAATTATATGTGTATGTGTGTAAAAATTCAGATATAAATAAAATATATCTGTTAAAAGACTATGTATACATTTACTTTGATAAAGTCCATTACAGGTTAAAAAGTATTTCTAAAGAAAAGTTTTTCTTCTGTTTATATATATATATATATATATATATATATTATAAAACAGTTATCGGTCAGTGTTGAAATAGACCAGGAAACATTTATATTAGAAAGTGCTCAATACATGTATAAAGAAAATAAAAAATTAACATGCAGAGATTTTAAATTTAAAAAAATTAGGCAATCAGCCAATAACACTACCTTGGTTTTAACCTTTCTATATCCTCAGGCAGTATGGGCCAATACTGACTGAGGATACAGGGAGGTTAAGCATGTTTGGCTGATCTTCTAATATATATATATATATATATATATATATTCAGGATGAGGAAAACTTTCTTTACAAGAATCTGTTCACCTTTAAACATATTAAATTTTAGTAATTTACTTGTTTATTTTAGGTGTAAATTTCTTTTATATTATATATATATATATATATATATATATATTACTTATTTGAAAATTATAACATAAATATGTCATAAAATCACTACAAAAATAGCCATTTTGTTTCACCACTTCTGGTGTCTTATCAAGTGATGATGTTGAATGTAGGATAAAGGGTTTTAAAAGGTTCAAATCAATCAAACACCCCTCGTTAGGGGGAAACGCTGTTAGATAAATGGAATGACCAATCAAAATACAAGTATATGAGAATTCAAAAAAACTTGACAACGAAATAAGGTTATAATAATTATTTAATGCTTTAATGTTGGGGTTAGAGACTAAAACAGAATTTATTCTAGCTAATAAATATTAAATTATACAATAAAATTTGAAATTGAAAATTAAAAATTACCCATTTTAAAATTTAAATTTAATCTATATTAAGTTTAAAATTATAAAATGACTGAGGAAAAAAGAAAAAATACATGTTATTCTATTTATTTTGTTTTTTATTGAAATTAAGTTGGAATAAACGTTAAGATCAAATGTTGCTCTGAACTTCATCACAACATAGATACATTTGAATCATAAACAGAGGCAGGGGAGGATGACATCTTGCAAATGACAATACATACACAATCAGATTATAATACATAAACACACAGACATATTTAGATATATGCACACACAAAAAAGCGACGAGACAGGAAATATCTCTACGACCCTTAAAAAAAACGTACATACACAATGAAAGGTACACACAAGAGACCATACACAGAGACACCGATAATGACATGTACATACACACACATAGATTGACAAAGACACTACGATACACCAACTAAGAAATATTCAAGTTTGAAAGTGTTATTAAATGAATTCCAACTACTTATTAAAATATAACTTATATGGACAAATATACACAGATAAAAATGGTAGAATAGATAAAAATCAACATGGGCAGAACAGAAAAACATTAGGGAAAGAAAATACATTAAAACAGATAGACGTGGATAGAAAAATAGATATATATGCATAAAACTAACACCATCTAATATAAAAAAATGAAAACTCCAAACACACAAATATATATAAAAATATATTTCATATATACCTATATACACACTAGTGTACATACATGAGTATAAAAATATAACAGTAGGTAAAAGAAAAATAAAAACTACATACAGACATATGTGTACACATATTCTTCACTACAGACAGAAACACAGAAAAGCCTACCGAGAGACAAACATATACACACATATCTATATACACACATACATATATGCATACATATATGCATATATACACACAGAAAAACAATTTAAAAATATATAAATCCATATATATAATATATATATATATATAAAAAATTTAAAATAAATAAATTTGAAGAGTGGATGGACAAAAAAAAAAATCTGGAGTTTTAATGAACAAAGCATCAATATGTATTAATGATTCTTTAAAATTATATATTACTATGTTATATATATATATATATAATGGACAAAGAGAGAGACAGACAGACAAAGACAGACAGACACAGACACAAATATATGCACAAAAATGTTGTTTTCTTTAATCTGAAAGACAAAACAATCAAGAACAAAATATCTTTTAGGTTTGCAAATATTTCTTTTATGCTCATTTTCTCAGCAAGAAAAAAAAAGGCTAGTCTGAATTATTTGAAGAGCCAAATAAAATGTCATTTATTGGTTTGATATATATAAGCAGAACAGGATAAAAAGAGTAATTTAGATAATTCCATAGTCATTATAATTATTTTTGAACATTGCATCACTCTCAATCCAGTTTATGTCAACTCATAATAGAGCTGTAAAATTTAAAAAAAAAACTAGAAAAAACTTTCAAAATGCTAAAAAAAACTTTTGGCCAATGTTATTATGTATGATGGTTGCTCTTTGCTACAAGAGAATCAATTTTTTCATTAAGTTTGAACCGATTTTATATGAACACAATGAGAGAACAAGAAAAAATGAAATTGAGTTATAAAGAAAAGAAAAACTAGGTGAGATATAGAAATAGGATAAAAAGATTAATTACAATATGGATTCTATTGCAAATATAAACAGAATTTTAACATTAAATTTATATAAAAATCTTTTTCTTAAAAAGCTTTGAATTTATTTATTCCTTTTCAAATATTTTCTAATCAGTTTATATATGTACTCAGACTGCCGGAAAAATAAACATATGGTTGACAACCATCAGGTAAAAATGCATTTTCATGTTTTTGCCATTATTTGTGGCTTGAGGTCAACAAATATGCTGAGATAAACAGAAGACAATCACAAATCAAGAGCTAAAGAAATAATATGGGTTGACAATGCATCATCTAATAAAAAATGAAAGTAAATACTAGTCAAAATGCTTGATAAGGATTAATCTCATAAAAGCAATAAAAGTGTGTATTTAAATCAGAGCCCATTCAATTTTTTATGTATCCAAAGATATTTTTAAAATGTTTACCATTCATACTTTTTAAATTCATCAGTATAATTTATTATACGATCAATAGTTTTGTAAAAAAACAATTAAAGTATGTATGCTAATGTTAATCAAAACTTCATCAAAAATAGTAATATATATATATATATTTATATATATAAATATAAAAGTGAAGATTGAAGTCAGCAATGCACATACATGTTGACTTCAATGTTCATTTTATATAAACATATTTTCATCTCTGATATTGAGCATTTTATCTCATAAATATAGCATTCACCTTAATAAGTTCATATATATATATATATATATATATATATATATCAATCCACTATTTACATTAGACAAAGAATCGATATATTTTCATTTTTACTTTTACATTTTGATTTCAATTTTCATTTAAAGTAAACCATCTTACTTATTTGAAAATAAAGGAATGGATTCTCTTTGTACAGTGTCTTTAAAATACAGGGTGTTTAAAAAAAAAATATGAATGTATGCTTACAACCTATAACTTAAAAAAGAAAAAAGATGAGAAAATGTTTAGTAAATGTGAGTGATTTAAAATAATGGCTGAAACAATGCTTTGAGAAAATAAAATTTATCCCTCAGAGCTACTGGAAGTGTCAGAATATAGCTGAAGAACAAATACAATCTATAAAGAAGTTTTAAACAGTTCCGCCAATGTGACAGACTATTATGTGGATTAGATATAAGCTTGAAGCAGAAAAAACTGTTCAAGAGTTCCACATCAGCATCATTTTGGAAATCCACAGACTTCCACAATTTCAATAAGAGATGACTGTTTGGAAATGTGAGAATCAACTTCCAAGAAAATCTGTTTAGTAAGTGGCTTGTAAGATAGGCACTCAGTTTTGAAATGGGCTCAATTTCAACATTCATGTTTTTAATGAAGATGATCTTAACTGTTGCTCTTTGAGAGCCTGTCTTGATAGAAAATCCCTTCTTCAGATGTTGGAATGTCGAATTAAACTGACTTTATTTCTGAGATGATATATTATGATTGTTCTAGTTCTATTGTCCTCATCTTTGGTTGTCAGTTATTTATTACAATGTTGTTAATTGTTCTCCAATTCTCCTGGCCTTCTTCAGGGTATTGGTCACACTTTTGGTTGAACTGGATCTAATTTAAATCACTTTATCCACTGTGCCATGTGTCCTTGAGGACATGTGTGTATGGATTTCTGGGTTATAAAGTTATCTTTCAAATCATTTTTCCAGTGCTCATATTGCAATTTTGCTGTTATCATTGCATGTTTTTACCAGAGCTCATATTGCATTTTTTTTGTTATTATTGCTTTTCTCTGGCACTCCTTATTACTGGTTCCCATATTGTATTCATTTCTATGCTTGGTCGGCTCAGGAGATTTTTGTGGCCTAGCATATGTGCTGATTCCTTAAGTTTATGAATTTTCCAATGGTGTTCTTTTGTCTATGATCTCAACCTGATCCCACAGAGGGGGTGGTGATCTCCTTTTCTCTCCATATGTGGTCAGCCACGCCTGATTTTTCCACTTCCCCTCGTGTTACAGCTTTCTGGTGTTCTTGAAGCCTTATTTTTAAGGGGGCGGCCTGTCTCCCCTTTATATTTCTTTCCGCAGCTGCATGGGATAGCATACACACAGTCATTAGTCATGTTCTCCTCTAGGGGGGGGGGTCTTACTCGGGAGAGATATCTGCGAAGTGTCGTCAAGCTTTTGAAGGTTGTCCTGATGTTATATGGACCGCAGATCCTTTGTATTTTCTCTGATAACCCCTTCACATAAGGCAGGCAGACTGTTTTCTGAGTGTTGTTGTCATCCTCCTCTTGTACCCGCCTATCCCAGTTTTTGGGGGGCTGCTGCCATGTACTCAGGGTAGTTGTTACGTTGTAGGGTACTACTTATACTGACCAATTCTTTATCTAATGTCTCTGGGTTGCCACTTATGACTTTTGCTTGGTATTGTAAGCAGCAGACGATCCTTTTCTTTATGCTGTATGGATGGTGGGAGGTACTGTCCGGTGAATGTTGGTTTACAGTATACAGATGTCTTGAACCCATGCTCTGTTTGAGATATTAGAATATCCAGGAATGGAATTGTGCTGTTACTCTCTTTCTCCATTGCGAACTGTATCGAAGGTCTTATGGAGTTCACATGGTCCAGTAGAACCTGAACATCTTCCTGGTGTGGCCAGAGTATGAAGGTGTCATCTACATACCTTAACCATATAGTTGGCTTTAGAGATATAGATTCTAATGCTATTTTCTCAAAGTATTCCATGTATATATTCGCCATTGCTGGTGATAATGGCAAGCCCATTGCTAAGCCCTCATCTTGTCGATATATGTGTGATCCCATTCCGAAGTGTGTTGTTTGTGTACATAAAGTCAATATCTCCATCAGATTATCTATTGGAATACTGGAATAAAGGGTTCAGTTTGACATTCCAACCACTTGAAGAAGGCCGGAGCATACAACGTCTGAAACGTCATAATAAATACAGAAACAAAGATGAGGACAATAGTCCGAATAATGTAAATAATGTAATTTACATTGAATATAATTTTAATATTTACTAAATTTTTTTTTATAGGAAAACTTCAAAAGATAACGATTTTTTTGTCAAATTAGCAATAATTAATTAAATAAAAGCAAGCAGTGAAAGAAATAGGTTCCCAAATACTAAATGAAGTGATTTGTGATGTATGCAATTCCAGTGATCCAATATTCCCAGCAGACTAGAATGGCACTCCATTTGAAATCTTGTGCAATTACACCAGAGTTAGGGTCAGCATGTCAACACTCAATTTGGTATTTACCTACCCTCTACTTATTCAGTGCAAAGACGAAAAAGTTGTCTCGGGGTTGGAATCCCCGGGATTCGGCTTCTTTGATTGCTTAGAGAAGAGATCAACACCACCACTTCCCTCTCCATATAAAATAGCCAACTTGTATAACAATGAGGTTAACCGTGATTGTTCAACATTACAACTGTCATATAAATTAACCGCCTATCATAACAAACTCCAAACAGGCTATTATTAAGAGGGACAACTCGCACTCAACATTCACAGACAGATATGATTATATATATCAACAACTTGGAATAACTTAAAATGATTCTTGATTTGTTTTCTTTAAACTGAAGCATGAAATTTAGATGGACATTGTATCAACGAATATTCATATATAGAAGTGCACAGACATTTTTTTCAGACACCCTCCATTAACAGGCAATCATCAAACTGAACTATAAAAATGACACAGTTTTTGGTTACATTAACATCATGGCAGAACTTTGTAAATTTAAGTGAAGAATTAAAACTACACTTTTCTGCTTCCCTTGTTTATTTGGATAATGCAAAGTGGATATTTTGCTCTGTTTTGTTGAAAACAAATAAAAGACTTGATTGCAAACAATTCAACAATTTGTTTTTATTTTTGATTCTTCAAGACAATGCAATGTATAGAGTCTATATTGCCTTAAATTAATTTTTTTCCTTGGTGCATAAACAGAAACAAGATGAATTGTTAAAAAAATAGAAACAAATACAGCATGTCCATAAAGGTCCATTAATAAAACACATTGAAATTATATAATACTCAATTATAGAATGAAATATTAATAACACTTATTAAACTATTTACATAATTTGGACTGTTGTCTTCATCTTTACTCCCATGTTCCCAATGTTTCAGCCATTATACACTCTGGCCTTCTTCAGGTGATATACATTGGAATTTCGAAACAAACCCTTTATTTAGTCATTGTTATACAAGTTGGTTGTTTTATTTGGAGAGGGAATGATAAAAAAACAAAATTCTGATTCTCTATGTCGTGTTATTTACTTTGCTTATTATTTGTAACTTTGAAAACAAATATTTCACAGAGTTATGAATCAATTTGAAATCCTCGATCACCTCATAATCTTATTTCCATCTTAATTTATCACAATCAATAAAAAAAAAATAAAAATCAATCTATGTAAAAATAGTTTTTTTCACAAAAATATTTATTGGCAATATATAAAAGAAATAAAAAGCAAAATAGTTGTCTGTTTAATCCTGGTGTCAATATTCAGGTGATTTGCAATTTCACAAACATTAACTATTTTTCTTGTCACAACTAAAGGTCATCAGTCCAATTTTTTAAGCCCAGGTAAGATCAGTTGGCATAGAAATACTACTTTGACCTGAGAGAGAGAGATAGAGGTATAGAAATTAAATTTATTGAAATAACACAAAAACTTTAAACATATCAGATTGCAAATTTGAAAAGTAACCATTTGAAGGAAAGTTAAAATTATTTTTTTAAAAGTTGTATTACCCAATGTAAAAAAATGTTTTCTGCAAAATATTGAAATATTTTACTTGCAAAAAATTTAAAACAATTATTAGAAAGAAAAATATTTTATTTATATTTAATGACAGATTTTTTTCTTTTTGTTCTATCATGATAGTCATCTCAGATGGCATCTGCACTTTCTAAGAGCAATTCAACTTCAACTATTAAATACTCTCATTATATGTTTATTTTTCATTTCTTTACATAAAACATATTTTGTTCCCAAGTATGTTATCTCTGTGCATTCAAATAAAAGTCTGAGATATTATACACAGAAAAAGATAAACTTTTAGAAGCAATTAATTGAATGTGTTCTTGATTTTTAAAAACTCACTTCAATTCTGTGATTTTTAGGAATATCATTTTGATATGACACATTATATATATATATATATATATATATATATATATATATATATAAAAACTGACCAGGTAATTTTGTTTATTTTTTTTAATGTCTTTCTTGTATGCATGCAAGTGTTTTCTTTTCTGGACTTAATGAGCATAAAAATTACCCAAAAGTTTGTTGGTTTTGAGTACCAGTGCTTTTGGCTAAATTGTTAGCCATTTTTAAGAATTAATTTTTGTTATACTACTTTAATATAATTGCTGTTGTAGACAGAAAAAAAGGAGAAATATTCTTCATTTCCAAATACGGCCAATACATTGTGGTGATGTTTGGTTCCAAGTGCTTTCGAAAATTTTTTACACTGATTCAATCTTAGATAAAAGAACACACACACATATATATATATAGTAGTGATTTTAATTGATTGAGAGCCTAACAATTCAGTTCTTAGAAATGAACTACTAGATTACTCACACATACATAGGATTTGATTATTGTGGCAAAAACTTGTATAGAATCAGCCACACTTTTTGGAAGAACTGATAACAGAGAAATAGTGTACAGTGTGCCACAAAGTTGGCAAACTATCCTCCTCGGTTTTGAATTCCAAAAATCTTCTCTTAAACTGACTGCCAAACAAGGCTAGAGATGGATACATACCTTTCTCAAGGGTAGTTATGCAAAAGTGAATCTAATGAACTAAGGTCATTAATTTTTCTTTCCAAGCCACTGCTACTATAATTTTGCATTGTCACAAGCTTATATAAAATAGCT
This sequence comes from Acanthosepion pharaonis, assembly GCA_903632075.3. Taxonomy (NCBI): domain Eukaryota; kingdom Metazoa; phylum Mollusca; class Cephalopoda; order Sepiida; family Sepiidae; genus Acanthosepion; species Acanthosepion pharaonis. Next base: position 313,756 of record CAHIKZ030001858.1, read on the forward strand.
GGCTACTCATTTCCCATCTGCTAGGGAGGTTAGCTAACAATTCCTGTTGCAGGTACCTGCTCAAGCACATTTGGGTTTCTTCAAGACAGTCAATCTGTGGTTTATACTGCAACTATGCTAAGTGGATCTTAGTTACAGTTTCTGGCAGAGAGCAAATAATCTAGTGTGATCATTAGTTAAACAAGGCAGTACACTCCAACCCTCGGTCATGGTGACTTGTGACAACCATTAACAGCTTCCAAACAGTTTCATCTCCTCAATTTCATTCAAAAGGCTTTGAACCTGGGTCTCATAGTCAGACCACTTATGTTCTAACCACTTGGGTGTGTGCCATATATAGGTGTGTGTGGGTGTGTATGTGTGTGTATAGATAATGAGACGAAGTGGAAAAGCTATTCAGACTATGTGTTTAATCTCTTTATAGCAGAGTGTCTTCAGGCTGGAACGAGAGACAAAGCCATGTGTATGAAAAGTGCACTGGAATATATACAGGTTTGTCCCTCATTCTAACCTGAAGATACCTATTATAAAGAGGTGAGATGTGTTGTCTAAATAGATCTTCCCCTTCGTTTCATTATCTCTACTTTTTTCAGATATAATTCTATATCATACTAACAGTGCGATGGGTAAATTATCGCCATTTTACATTTTTAATTTCACACATGCATGTTGTTTGTTTTTGATTTTGTCAACTGCACAGTTGGTCAGTTGGACACTGTCTGTGAGAAAAAGAGCACCATGACACAATTCACTCCACTAGATACTTGGAAATGGCATGCTGTATTGCTTAACACTCACAACGGTAACTCCAATATGAATATTTCAGTGTGTTTTGGGCATCAGTCTAAAGACAGTGCAGAGAATTTGGAAAGAGTTAGATGGGTCTAATGGTGATTACAAAGGTGTTTGGAATGATCACTAGTGATGGTGATGTTATGTCATTCATCTTCCCACAGGGCTTCAGACTCAACATGCCTTGAGGAAGTAGTGCTTTCCTGGGTCAAGAGGTTGGCTGCTGTATGGCAAGAGGACTTTGAACCATGCCACACAAGCAGAAGAACACAGTCATAACTGTCAGACAATTTCTGCAACTCCTTACGTCAGCCAGCTAACTCCCCAGACTTTAAACTCTTTGATTATTATGTGTGAGGCACAGTTGAGCAAAAGACCAACAAAACTCCTTGTAACACGAAAAATGAACTGAAGGCAAGGATTATGACAGCATTCATCAACTTAAACAAGGAGAACATCCAGAAGAGTTGCAGGAGATTCTAAAATTGTCTGGAGTCCATGGTTGAAGCTAATGGCGATTTTGTTGAATAAATTTACTCTTTAAATATTTTGGTAAATATATCTGTTAAAATGAAATGTTAATGTTATTTTCTTTTTTACATAACCTAGATGATAATTTATCCATCGCACACTCTGTGTGTGTGTGTGTATATATATATATATATATATAGAAATAACTAAACATGAGAATTCAGTTTGCAATCCTTTTCTTGGTCAAACTGACAACATTCTAACGTTCCATCATCATATTCATATATATATATATATATATATATATATATATATATATATATATATATATATATATACACACACATACATACATATTCTAATTACAAATAATAATATCTATTACACACTTTGAACATAAACAAAAAGAAAAAGTATGAAGAAAGAAAAATTTTAACTTATAAAAATTTTAAACCATGCATTAGTTTCAGAAAATGCTTGTAATCATTGTTTATATTTGTTGTAACTCAGTATTAAAATAGGATTAGTGGGGATTAGCATGAATCTTGCCGTCAAATGATAATGAAACAATACCAATTAAAAATGAAAATTTTGATCATGAAGCAAGTACTAACACCTACCAATGAGTTGGTTACCAGTTAATATTTCAATAAAATGAGACTTCAGTTTATTTGCACATATTTTTTTATATTCAATGTTTAATAATGAAATTTATTCACAACAGTTTTGATATCTTGATGTTATTCAGTTGAAAACAAATATAGAAAAAATAGAAATTCTTACCAAAGAATTTTCTCAAGAGATATTCCACATCTATGAGGGAAAACAACAAAATATAAATTTCTGCTATAATGTAACAAATATTTGATAGATTGAAAGAACACAACAGGGATTATAAAATAATTAAAATAGGATTATTATAAAAGAAAAACATGAACATTTGATAATTACTGAAAAATATTGGAAAAACTTAAAAAAATAGTTTAACTTATTTTGGCTGCTTTGAAATTTATTAGAAAAACAAATTGAAGCTCTTAATAACTAATTAGAACATTTGATCAAAAGTTCTGTAGTAATTTGTTAAATAAGAACAGAAATCCTTAAATAAAAATAACTCTGATCTGAAATTAAGTATTGCACAAGTTTTGATTTGTTTGTTTCCAAGGATTAAATTTGACATTGTTTTCCTGTTGTTTTACTAAACAGTTTAGGGTTCCAGGTTTTCTACTTGTTCTACAGGAAAATGGTTTAGTATTAACTGATAGGCATGATGAACAGATGAACAGAATGATGAACAGAATGTTGGGCCTCAAACTCATACCCAAACTCAATTGGAACTCTTATATACGATCCATTGCTAAAGATGCAGGATCCCTGTACCTGACTCATCATGCTAGCTTCTACGAGATCAGGCTGAAAATAGAGTACTGTTGCTATATTTAGTGGAGTGGGGGAGGCTGCCTGGTCCTCATTTTCCATTCTTGATAGAGTTCAAAAGAGTCTCAAAGTCCTTGTTAGAGAAAAAATATTTTCCACCCTCCAATTTTCACAAACCAATTGATGAAATTTGAATTAGTTGATTTGTTTGGAAAAATACTTTGACAAAACCCCTACTTTGTGGTTCAATAATTTCTTTAATAGGACCTAATAGAACAATATTTTTTAAGAAAATTTCTTTTTTTTTTCCTTTTTAACAACATAGAAATTCTTAGGATTTCTTACTCTTGAGCATGCAACATACAACTGGCCATGCATAAATATTTCTTTCTGAAACAAAATTCCAACTTTTTGAAGCATATGACCTTGTGATTTGTTTATAGTTCATGCAAAAGGGTGAACTAGAAACTGGATTTTTGTATATATAAAAACTTACAGAAAAGATATGCAAAAAAAAAACAATATTGCATTTTTATCAAATAAGTATTTGTTATTTTAATCATTAAATCATTGTTTTTAAAATAGTGGAAGTAATTTGTATATCAAATAATAAAACTTTTAATTTTAAAAAATTTAATGAAAATTTATTGTACTAAGCTATGCACACGAGTAAAACCAACTGTTGTTTGTACCCTCTTACTTGTTTGCACTTCTCTGCCAAATTTGTTTTTGATCAGTCAATGTATGGCTATTTTAGAGAGCATGACAGACTAACAAAATTTTACAGTCACAGAATTTTATATATAGATAGATTCATAAAAAGCAACATTACTTTGATGTATTGAATAAAATTTTAAGGAAAACCTGTAAGCACATCTTTTAGGCTGATATCCACTGCCATTTCACACCCTGATACAATTATTTTAATAGAAAAATTAACAGTATTGTCAATATCCTGAAATTGTCCAGGTAATAATTATAAATCTGAAAAATGCAATACTTTATAATGGAGACAGCAGTGAATATAACAGAAACACGCAAAATATAAAGCAATTGATAACCTGACTAATGTCTAACCAAGAAACTGTGATAACTCGAGACTTGGATAGGTTAAGATTGTAGTGATTGTGGGAACATCCTCTTTGGAGTGTGTTCCACAGAGCAGTGGTTCACGGCAAGAAGCTGTTTCAGTGGAACTTATTTCTCACTGATAGAATACAGAGGGAATGTGTGTAGTTTGCTACTATCTAAGTGGCATGGCAGGTCCTAGCCAAGAAGGTTTAACCTGGCAGAACCAAGAAATGTAGTTTGTCTGAGCACTCTCCATGTTAGTAGCAATAGAGCAGTGAAAAGCTTATCTAATCCCACCTGTGAGAGAGAGGTGGAAAATAATTCTTCTCTAACTCTTCTTCTCTTCTCGGAGAGTCTTTTGAACTTTATCAAGACTGGGAATGTAACCAGTTTGGTTTTAGAAGGCATTGAATGTAACCAGCCATTTTTTTCCCCCCACTGAGAAGTTAGTGTTAGATTGGAAGAGAGGTCAGCTGCCAATCTCTGATCATCAAAATTTTTAGAGGTGTGATTTGTATATATTGTATCATTGGCATAAATGTTTACAAATGATCAGACTATATTCTTAGGTAGATCATTTATGTACCTCAGAAAGAGGGTTGGTCCAAGAAGTGACTCCTGGGAGATGCCTGCAATAACTGCTAGGGCCTCAGAGGACTGGATATTAATAACTACCTCAGGGATCTACCTGTTAGGAAGGATTTTATAATAGAGAAAAACCCTTCCAGTGATTCCATAGCTGGAGAGCTTGTGTAGCAAACCTTTGTGCCACACCTTGTTGAAGGCCTTAGGGATATCTAATGCTATGGTCTTTGTGGTGTGTATGCCATCAAGGGCCTCACTAATTCTGTATGTAATGGTAGTTAGGACATCAGCAGTGGATTGGGCTGATTGAAACCCATACTGCTTGTCACATAAGTGGTTATTCCTATCTAGGTGCTTGATGACATTCTTGTTGATTAAGGCCTCAAAAAGCTTACTGACAATACTGAGGAAACTAATGAATCTATACTGGCAGGGGGAGGATTGGTCACCTCCGTTCTTGAAGACTAGGCATACACTTGCTACCTTCCACAGGCTTAGGAAAGATTTCTTCTTCAAGCAGCAGTTAAATAACTTTGCTAGAATTGGGGATAATTCTGGGTTGATATTCTTAAGGATGACCACTGGAATTTTTTCTGGGCCAGTGGATTTTTTGGAGGTTGAGGTTTGTGATAAGTCTAGAGAAATCTCTTACTAAAATGAGTATCTTACTGAGATTATGCTCAGTGAGATGTGGGAAGTTGGGGAGGGGATGGCTTTTGTCATCTAACGTTGAGTTTGAGGCAAAGATTAAGATGAAGAGCTTCGCCTTCTCTGTCGAGGAGGATATGACTTCGGGGCGATTTATAATAGTGGACACAGCTACTTTGCCTCTGTTCATAATTTGGTTGGTGATCTTCCAGAATTTGTGAGATCAAATTTGTTTCTTTTCAACCTTGGCCTGGACAGCTCGCATGTAGCTGCACTTTTCAGAACTCTCTTACAGTGATTATGGGAAGTTCAGAAAGTAGTAAGGACCAGACTATACTGCTCGTTACTATAGATTTTGAAGTAGCGGTACCAGTGAGCTATAGCTACAACACATTCAGGAGCAAAACAGGGCTGACTGTTTGGTTTTTGCTGGAATTTTTTTTGGTGGTAGGTATAAAGAAAGGATCCATTTAGAGACTAAGGTAGCAGTTTTGGGGGCAGCATGTTTGGAGAAGGTTAGATGAGGAGCTTCTATCATATAAGACTGAAAGCTGTCCCAGTTGGTTTTACATAGTGAAAAGCTGTTCTATGGAATGGTAAATCAGGGAATGTCATTTGTTTAAAGTCAATCTGGGAATAGTCTGATGTGCCAATGGGGGGTAAAAATTTTGCTGAGAATTTGTCAGGGCAGGATGTTAGAAAAAGGTCACAGAGGTTTGGCTGCTGTCCTGTTGCTTCTGGGGCTTGGGTGGGTTCTTCAATGATCTGGGTAAGTTCATAGGAGATAGAGAAGTATCTGAAATATCTACCTTCTTCATCAGTTTTGTTAGAGTGGACTAACCACTCTTTGTGGTGAACATTGAAGTTACTGCATATGTGAAAGCTGGCCAAGGGAAATTCAGTCAATCCTCTCTAATATTCGATCAAAGATTATCAACTCTTCATCCTGAGGATGATACAGAGCAAAGATGAATGTGGTACTACAGGTAAGTGCCACACAGAAAGAAATATACAGGAGATCAGGGACCTCATTTTTTGTGAGCTCCTGCAATGGGATTAAAGCATTGGTATCCATTTCAGACAGGAACACGGTCAAGTTGAGCCTGAAGAAGATTGAGTTCCACTTCTGGAAAGTTGGAATGCAGACCCCTTACATTGATGTAAGAGATGGTATATCTAAGGTCTACTATTTATTATTTGAGTTTGGGTTTGCTAGTTTTGTTCATTTTCAATTTGATTACTTTCATGTTTGTTTTGGTTGATTTGGTAGATGCCTAGTAGGAACCCATTGGAAATGCATGCATAAATAACCTGGTTTAGCTTGCCCAGATATACTGCCGTAATAATGGCAATGAGAAGCCCTACCGGAGATTGCTGCATGGTCAAGAACCATTTACAAAATGGCAGTACAACAGACCTGAAATTATACACCTGCTGTATAATATTAGTTACTCGAAGATTCAGATCCCTGACTATCAGGAAGATAGCACCCAAACCCAAAAAACATTTACATTCAGTACCATTAATGAGGGAACAAAAAAACCAGGAAAGATTGAGATGTAATACAAGTGTATTTGTCTAATCCACCTAGAGGTCAGGGCAACAAAACTTCTTAAGTCAGAACATCATAGGGCCAGAGACCTAAGCTACCAAGGCAAGGTCACTCATATATATGAGAACTAAAAGACCCACTAGGAGAAATGGGGGTAATGAAGGTTGCTCGGAGATGTGTGTTCATCCCCTGCCCCCATTTGAGTTAGTATCAGAGGCATAGTTGTTAGGCTGAGGGCATGCATAGGGAAGTTACTTATTCTGTTTGAGAGAAAAGAAAAAATGAAGAGTTTAGACTAAAAATATAATTACTCCTGCCACAGACATACAATTCACAATCACCAAATATTATTGACAGTAACTGCTTAGATTTGTTTATTTAATGTTCTTTGAACAATAACTGCTCTGCAGTGAAAGTTGCCTAGTTTACATATATTGACTGGTTGAACAGGATAACAACAGGAGATTGTTGATAGTCACATTGAAGTCTTCAGTGAACTGGACAAATATCAATTGCCAGCAATCATGTCTCAACCATGAATTTAACTATAATCCAAATCAATATCCACAGATGGCATAACCATTAGCACCAAATTTTATTCTTATAAAAACAGATAATTATTTTTCGAGAAGAAAATCTTTCCTGTATTAAAAAAAGAAAAAAGAAAAGAAAATGTCAATGTTGTATTAATTTTAGCCAATCTCACTTTCCTTGTTTGTTAGAAAAACAAATGAAAAAATGAGATCAAGTAAAATTAATGCAATACTGACATTCATTTTTAAAAGTTTCCATACAATAATTCTTTTATATGTTTGGGTTTTATTAAAATTCTAATCTTTTCTTTATAATTTGTAGCAAACTTTAACCTTTGTGCCTGCAAAAAAATGGTGTATCAAAAGGACATTTTTCCCTTGACCCCACTATTATTTTATCTATTTTCATTCTTCAGCAATGTTTATTGTATTAAAAAGCAATGATTAGAATTTTAATAAAACCCGAACATATAAAAGAGAATTTATACATTTTCTTTGTTCTTGAGATTTGGCAACAAAAACAATAAACATTATTAGATTGTTTATGGAATTGTTGGCACAACATCAGCTACCAACCAATCGATTCAAACTTTATAAAATGGCATATAAAGACTTATAGTTGGTTCAAATAATAATTTAATAAATGTTTATAAATTTATGAATAAAAAATTTTCATATTTCTTTATAAATTGGTAAATGATAAAGGTTTCATTGCATTAATTTTAATTGTATTAGTTTTTTTAGAATATTGTAAATATAAAATTATTTTTGTAATTAAAAAATCTAATAAACAAATAAATAGTTAAAATAATAGTGGTGTCAAGAGAAAAACCATTTTCCATTATACTAAATATAACTAATATGCAATAAACACAAAAATGATTATTTGATATTCATTTTGTCTTAATCTCAAAAATATGAAGAATTGTATGCATCTTTTATTAATTCTACAAGTGAATTCAAATCCATAAACAAAATTCTTAATATTTTTTAATTTATTGTATATTAGTCACTAATGAATATTCATTTTTGTGTTAATCACAAATATGAATGGATTCAAATTTAATTGTAGAATTAAATTAAAGGTAAACATTTTAGAACAGAAAATTTCATTTTAAAAGTAATTTTTCTGCTGAGGAGGAAATGACTCTCTACTGTATTTTCCCCAATATAAAACTAAACTACTAAACAATTGGTTTTATGCAATTTATTTTTCTCCTTAAATAAAAATAATTGAAAAATATGGATTGAGAAATTCTCACAATTTATCATATATTTTCCATGAATAGAGTAATTTGTTTTTATTTATTTGGAGGCACAAACAGATCTATATTTACTTTATAGGAAAACAACCGTAAGTATATATTAAAAAAAAAAAAAAAATAGAAGAAAGTAAAAAGCTATGGAAATAGAATTGTTTAGTCAGGCCCATATCCTTAATGTGTACTTTTTATCTTTCTCAACACTTGACTGAAATCAAAGATATTCCAGTTGTATGCTTCAGTAAAGCAGGAGATTATCTTTTGGTGAGATTTCCAACGTTCCTATGATAAAAATGTGTTTCATTCATAAACAAACTTCTATCTCAATGAAATTAACCCATTAGCCACAGATGGTAAGAATTCCCTTCATTCTAACTCTGTGGCTCAACTGTGAATGATGGAAATTTCCACTACATTTAACTTGTTAATACAGTTAATTTTTTATATGGATTGCCTTTTCCCAGATTTTAACATTGTCTAAAAGGTAGCCACTCTTAGGAAAATACCAAAATTGTACTGTCAACTCATAAGGCAATATCTACTTTGATGCAATAAAATATTGTAAAAGTTGGTAGATATCTCCCAAGAGCTCATCACAATAAATGCCAAACTTAGCGCCTTTTTCCTGCAATTTCTTTCCTCTGAGTAATGCTACTGTCATCCAGTTCCTTCATTTTCTTTAAACGGACTTCTTTCTTCTGTCAATATTCCCAGAGCCCATAATGTCTATGAGTGACAAATTAGAACAGACTCCTATGAACATCTGTGAAATGCACTGACATTGGGAGGAAATGTCAATTGAACCCTAGCAGTTTAAATGCAGCATCAAAAGGCTTTTATGGAGCTGTTTTGGATAGAAATTAAGTATTTTCTGCACTCAAGACTTGATATAGGATATAATTTTCTGCAATATCTTGAAATTCAAAAGAAATTTTTTTACTGTCTCAATATTAAAAATAAATGGCACTCCTAAATTTGTTAGCTGAAGTTATTGGCATTTGGTTCAATTACACATGCAATTCTACATTTGAGTGAGTCAGTCAGAGATTTCAGACTAAGAGGAAGGTTTGTTTTTTTTTGCTTTCTGTCTCTTCACTAATCACAAGTATTTAAATGTTTATTCTTGTAATCTTCACTAATAAAATATTTTCTAATCTCTTAGTTGATGTATAAGCAGGTGCTGAAAAATTCTTGTCCCAATCAAGAAGTCCTGCAAAAAACAAAACAAAAAAAACCCAAAAAACAAAAAAAAAAAACCAACTGATATTTATTCATATTTTGGAAAGTGAGTTAAGCCAAGAAATTTTCATTGTCCCTTCATTAAAGAAACATTTTATTTCCAAATGAATATTTTTTTCTAAATATTTCTTTGTTAACTTATATAAAAAAAAAATTATTTAATAAAATTATCAATTATTTTTAAGAAAATTCATTAAGCAAAATATTACCACCTTGGGCAGTTTTATCCCATTTAAGCATATCTCTCCCTCTCATATATATATATATATATATATATATATATATATATATATATATATGTGTGTGTGTGTGCACACATACATATACATACACATTATTTTTCTGCTCATATGTTATTTTTAAGGATAAACTTATTTAAGTAAAGGCTCTGTTCTTTAATTAAACAGTATAAATTACATTTACTGGCCTGAATGTTCGAGAAATTTTGTAGAAAATATGCATTCACCAGTAAATGTAATTTATACTGTTTAATTAAAGAACAGAGCCTTTACTTAAATAAGTGTATCCATAAAAAAAAATCTATAAACAGAAAATATATTAAATATTTGCTGGATTTAATCCATTTCCTATGATTTATGTGTAAAAGTTGTTTGTTACTTAGCTGATTGATGTTATCTTCAGCATTCCAACTCCAGAGTTTTGTAGATGGACCTGTTCGTCCACTCTTCAGTGGGTATCAGCAATTTACCATATTATATATATATATATATATATATATATATACACACACACACTCAAAGATCTGACCATATAATAAAATAAAAAGACTTATTTTTGGAGTAACCCTTGACCTTTATAGATGTACAGATGCACCCCCACCACACATATATATCTATTATAATGTTCATATTTATAGACAAAGACTTAAATTTGCCACAAATTGAGAAGTGTCAAGAAAGCTATCTGTAAAAGAAAAAAGCAAAATTGTTACTCATAAAGAAAAATTCAATTAATTATAAGATAGTGCTGTCAAAAAATGATTTATGAAGTTTCCTGTGAGATTAGATTTGCTAGGCTGTACAAAAAAACTTTTCACACTTGTTTTTATAACTAGACAAATTATTTTAAAAACCCAACTCATTATGTTGAAAGGCAGTAGTGATTTTGAAACTATTTCTTGCAAGCTGGAAACTGGATTTGAATTAAATAATAAAAATCATTGACTCTGAATTTTTATTAGCAAAAAAGTTAACACTTTTATTTAAATTGGCAGATTCCTTATTATTACCAGCATGTGACAGGTTGGGTAATGGTTATTGGTGTAGAAAGTAGAAGTGGCATGTTGAGTTCAAATTCTGACTGAGTCTGTTTCATTCACTTTACACTAATGCCCTCGGGAAAGGCATGAAGCCATCTTCCTCTATCTATGGGTTAAATATAGCAGGGCAGAATGGATTCTCTTACCTTTGGTGGAAGCCAATAGAGAAGTAAAACTGAATTCAAGCTCCCATGAATAATAGGATAAACTAGTCTTTTTAGTATTGATAGGGCAATTAGTCAAAGAGAAGGAAAACTCTGTATTCAAAACAATCTGAAGAAGGACGGGCTCTGTCAAGCTATATTGTCCTAGACACACTTACTGCTGTTAAAGTTACAGAAGTCATAATCAAGATTGAATTAATTCCAAACTAATAGAAGTTGTTATTTCATAGTCTCCCAACATATGACTCCTTATCCCTAAAAAAGAACGTAGAGCATTAATTAATTTCTTGTTATTTATCTTTTTATATACAAACCACAAGCATCAAATTAAATCCTAAAGAATTTTGTTCTATAAATTGCTTTACGTAAAAATGATATTACATGTAATCTTGTCAGATCAAACCAAAAGATAGAATATTGGTGTCATATATGAGCTGGAGATGTCCGATCTTCACTTTACAGAATTCAAAAGCATTTATGTGGCCTTGTGGGTGTTGAATTATTTTCATTCTTACAGTCCCTTTCCCCAAAGACAAAATGTTGTAAGCCTATCACTACTCTATACCTTATATCCTATACCTTGGGTGGCTCTTGGGCCTTGCAATGGATGAACATTTAGTAAAAAAAAAAAAAAAATTTGAGAAGACATACCTAATAAATGTAATACAGAAGACCATACACAATTTGATGAAACAATTATTGAAGAAAACAGAAAAAAACCCCCAAAAAAACAAGTTGAAATATCAAACAAAGCTTGAATAAAAATATTTAGTTTGGAAATACAATCAACCTTAATTGTGTAATTGATTGGTACAGAATTAATTTCTAAAAATAAGAAAAATCCACTTTGGTCATTAATAGCTTCCACAGCAATGAACGAGATTTTTCGTTTGCATCTACAGAAATGAAGTTAATTTGATCTTAACTAGAATCAGTGTCTACTGAATTGGAAGATGTTAGTCATTTTAAGAATGCCATACACAACCAAAATGGAACTCCAATTTGAGGATTCTTACAACGTTCACAATGAAACAACAAAATACTAATATATAATTACAAGTCAATATTTCACTGTTCGAGCAGAAATATACTAACAAAAGAACAATTAACAGTGCCACTTGAAATGCATTAATAATTGATTAAACAAAATCTTTAAAATCTATTTTCTTTTCAATTCAAGTAGGCTGCATATAATAATGCAAAACATTTTTAAATGATTGAAAAATACAAACATCAGTTTATTTTTGTACTCAAATAATAAAATTAATATTGCTAAGAAAAGTAGCATATTTAGAAAATATTCAAGAAAAAAATGAAATAGCAAGTATTTCTAGTTTTTCAAACAAAATCATTTTATCATTATTAATACAAATATCTTTTACATGACATTTTATCTTTTGTTTCTAGAAATCTTGTTCAGTTTTGAAAAAGTAGGTGGGCAGCTCTCCGAAAACAGACACACAAGAATATAATTTAAAACAATATTTTCAATTTATAATAACTGTTTTGCAAAAGTCACTTCAGGAAATTCCAACTTTGTTCAATTAAAAAATTCTTATTTAGGACTAATCAAAGAACTTTGTGATTTTCCAGGTCCTCTTTTCTCATTACGTGGCCTAGAATTTGCAATTGTCTCTTCCTGATTCTAAGCATAAAGGGTCCTTTTTGTTTCTATTTTCTTTAAAACTTAGTTGTTGTTCATGTTCAGAACCACATTTCTGTTGCTTCAAATCTCTTTTTTGTCTGTGAGAAGATTGTCCAGTAATCACTGCCACATAGCAGGACTGATATTACATAATAGTCAGTTTAGTTGTCTTTTCTATGTTATTTTTTCCTGTTTCTTAAAACTTTGCTCACCTTTTGGAAAGATTTCTGAGTTCAGACTACAAAAATAATTTATTGTTAATGTTAATTTTCAAGTTAATTTTACAATCAGACTAATGTCCATATCTGTTGTTATTATCACATTTCAGATGTGTCTGTTGATTTGGTTAATCTTATTTAATCTATGGAAAGGAGGTTGTTCTTGTCCCACTGTCCATGTCGATCCATATCTCATCTTGTTTTTATTTAATACTACTCAGTTAAGAATGACAAGATATCCTGAGACATGGACAATGGAATAAGAACAATCTCCTCCCATAGATTAAATAAATGATTCTATGAAGTGGGACTGAAAATTTCTCACCCTTACCAAAAATGGTTTCCAAAATAATCTTTTTACTTTCTTTTTTTGTCAGATTTTGTGAAGCAGGTTGGACCAAGGACTATTCAGTACCGTCTTGTAATAACAGAATCACTTCTTTATTTTAATAAAAATAATCATCAGATACATGGGTCTTGGGTAGATTTTGAATGTGTGTATAATTGTGAACAGGTTTTTGTATATTTACAAGAAGAAATCATGTTCATAATCTTTACTTTCCAGAAATTTGTATTTCATTTGGATTAAACATTTAAATCTAATTAATATTAAATGGAATTTTGATTTATTCCAATTTTTTTTAATTACCATATATACTTATGTATCATGTATTAATTACCATATATACGTGCATATTTTTGGAGACCTAATTTTGAAGCTAATTTTAAGGGGGTCACATCATACACAAGATATAAAATTAGCGTATGTACTGCTGGCTCTGGCTACACTATTGATCAAACTATATTTACTGTAGTCAAATTAACTTCAAAATTAGGTCTTCAAAGGTCACATGATAAGCAAGTATATATGGTACTAGGAACAATTTATTAAGTGTATATTTGTGCGACAATAGAGTTTCACCAACATGTCACAATTTGATATTGTATTCATAGCCTTCCGAAAATATAAAATATTGAATTAGCAAACAAATACAGAAATTTCAATCCTTGGTGAGTGTTTTAACAGATGACAGAAAATATATGACACTGAGATGCAAAGGCATTTTGGAATAGCAAAAGATTTCTTCTAAAAGGCTAGACAAAGTATTAAGAAACCAGGTAATTTTGTTAGAAACAAAGAAAAAAGTTTTGAAATGCTATGAAATATCAATCCTCCTATATGGCAGTGAATGAAGATGAAGAGGAGACTTGAGTCAACAGAGATGCAGTTCTACAGGGGGATACTGAGAATACCATGGACAGAGCATGTAAACAATGTAGAAGTCTTAAGGAAAAGAAAACAAATAGGAAATTTATACTTAAAATTTGAAAAAGACAGTTGAAATTTCTGGGACACATAATGAGGAAAGAGGGCTTGGAGAATCTGACATTCACAGGACATAATGAACGTAAGAGGGATAAGCTTGGATGGCAGAACAGGGAGAGGGAGGAATGGTGAAAATACAAATATTGCTAAGAGCTATGATGGATAGGAAGTTCTGGAGAGTCATGATCGTGAAGAGACATAGCAGAGAAAAAGATAAACAAAGAAAACAATGAAGTTTCCAGTGAAGCTGCATTATGTGAATTTTATTAAAAATTGAGAGAGCTTAAGAGTTCTCTTTAATAAAGAAAAAAATAAATATTTGAAACATCATTACAAAGACAAACTGAAATTTAAAAAAAACAAACAAAAAAAACTTACGATAAATTTGGAATGCGTGTGTTCCTCCGCAGAAGTTACCGTCATCAGAACTACATTCGATATTACAGTGGGAATCAGATATTTTTAAGTCCTCAGCACTTGGTTTTTTACCACAAAAACATGCATTCCTGTAATTACATAGATATAAAAACAGTCAACAAAAATGTATTTTAAGAAAAATTTAAATGATAATTCAATCACAAATTTATTTTCAAATAGTTTTAGGGTAAAAGTTTTAATAACAAAATCTAATTGCCAACTTATTAGTTTGCTTAAAATATTAGAGATGAAAATATATTTTTTTTTCTTTTTACTAAAGTTGATCCAATACAAGCCTCAAGAGCCAATCTTGGTAGAGGGTTATTGAATGAGGTATGGGATATGAATGAATGTAAGAAGAGATAGAAGGAAGTGGAGAATAAGGAGGATAGATATAATAATAATATTTATTCAGATTATTTTATTCCTACTTCCTAATATTTTTCATTTTTATATTAAAGATAAAAAAAAAACATTTAGCGATTTTCACTTGTTATCAAAAGTCTATTAATTTGTAATGCAATCTATCAGTCAGTCTACCTAAATAAACAAATTTCAGCTTAATTCATTTCAATATATTGTGCTGGAAAAAACAGTTAAAATAGGAATACACACTTTGTTAAAATCAGTATGGAATAATTTTCTATATACACTAAAGTTGACCCAATATAAGGCCAAAGGTAGAGGGTTATTGAATGGGGTGTGTGATATGAATGTAAGAATAGATAACAATTGACCCTAGACCTGAAGAGGTCAAGATTGTAGTGTTTGGAGAAGCATCCACATGGGATCCTGTTCCACAGAGTAGTGGTTCTTTCGGCGTGGAATGTCTTGTTTATCAACAGAATATTTAGGGAATAATAGGGATTCAATCCTGTGAATACAGCAATGTGTGTCTTAGTTGTAAAGGTCTGAACAGGTAGCACTAAAGAATAGAGTGCTCATCTAAATAATGATAAGCTTGTGACATTGCAGTGTAACCCAAATACACAGTATTGCAAACAATATCACTGAAAAATATGCTCAACACAGAATTTCTTTAAGATTTTTCTTATAAAATTTTTCTAAATCCTTTTTTTTGAGGTGGTGGGATTCTCACTGATGAAGATTTATTGGTTGAAATAGTTGAAAATGTAATTTAAACTTATCTGCATTTACAGCTGAAGACAAAATGGAAGTGTTTAGAGGAATTTCTTGTCTACTATATTCACATTGATGTTAATTCATGGTTAGACATGGTGAAATGATGAGGTGGCGAAAATTTGAGCCTTGTAAAATATTAAACTCATCTACAAAGAAAAAGAAAAAAGTAAATCAAGTTTAAATCCTAAATTTTTAGATTCCAGAAATTGTTGCAGCAGCTGACAAAAAAATCGTTTTTATTGTCCATGTTTATCCCTTATTTCTTGTTTAGGATTGGGTTCCCTCTGAAATTTTTTTCCTTCTCTTTCACTTCTGGTGGCCCCTTGCATCTTGGTAGCATTATCACCTTGCTTGGGGTGGTGACTCTTACTCTGTAAGCTTCTACCTCGAGTGGCACTTTGGCCTTATACAGGGTAAACATCAGTGCAAAAAAAACAAAGAAAAACCTTTCTTCCTATGAAAACAATTTTCATATGACAGAGTATAGACTAGACACAGGAAGATTTCATAATGACTTCACCTTGCACTGTTACATCCGGCTGCTACTTGTATTATCACACAGACTGCTTGGACTCTGACTGACTTGATATGTTGTCCTTTTATTTACACCTCACATGTGGACGTCATAGTAAACACAAGATGTGTGCGAATATTTAACAGAAAGATGTTTGGAACTATTCTAAAATGTATTACTTGAAAAGTATAAAATTTATAACTTAATAATTATATATGCTTAAAAGCTGAAACTTTGGAAATTAATAATTTGATATGTTTTTCATATGTGTAATTTGTATTTTTTATATGTTCTAATAATGTGTCTGCTATAAAGTGAATCAGTTCAGTTTGCTCATTTTACCAAATGTTAAGTTATATGGATTTTTAAAGTTATTCTTCACAAACACTACAAGCCCATCAACCAGAAACTAATCATTAGTTGCTAAACTAAATCTAATAATAAACGAAAACAATCATTGCAAGAAATTGTCATGAACATAAAATAATTTCTTTAATATATATTGATTAACTATTTTTCTTGGAAAAAGGGTTTTTTTTTTTTTTTTGTAAATTGGAAATAAGTCAGTCTGTTTATGGTTTGTCATTCGATTAAAATACAATAAGACACAAGTCTATCTGTCATATGTGAGTTTTATTTAAGGATCCAATTCAATTTGTGGCATAAATTACATGCAGGGCCAAAAACTGAAATCAAATATAATTTGATCTCTCTCTCTCTGGCATCATTGCCAGTCATTGATTTAGAATTTCTGGCATGCATAGAGAAAATGGAAGAGAACTTCATATGCAAAAGCAAATGAAATTTACAGAAATGATTTGATGATTCAGACTTTTATAAAAATTTGGGAATGAACACAGTGTTCTTAAATAATCTCAGGAAAATATAAATAAAATTCATTAAAAAATCCATCTCAGAGTTGAATAATTTAAATATTAAATGGCACAAGTTTTTAATGTAGACACATGTACCATCAAATATTTCTTAAATATGAAAGCTAAAATAATGTATTTGCAGATATCTGTATCCATCTCAATGAATACTCTAAAACAAAAATATTATTGAATACATTAGAATTGAATAATTTATGTTTATAAACCATACGAATACATTTTTACTAAAGGAAAATGGATCTTAGCTGGCATCCAAATAATTGCAAATATTGGGTGATTTTGAATCATAAAAAAAACAGTTATGACAAAATTATTACTTTCTCATTAGTAAATGACTGGTTTAGTCAAACAATAAAAAAATCAATGTTGTTATAATAACATTCATGTAAAACTAAAATTTGATAGAAACATGTCCTATTATAGTGATATGAATAGAAAGGTTAAAAGATCAAAGTTGTTTTCTCTATGTGCCTCTTAATTCAGATATTATTTCTCAAGACAAATTTATTTCATTCAACATGTCTCCTTAATATTTTAGAAATGTTCATGCAAACCCAAATCACTTTGGAAATATTAGTAACTTTGTATATGCAACGTCTTCAAGATACTTTTGATAATTATTTTATTACATAATTAACAATCTGAGTAACATTGTTATTAAATGGATCATATTTCCCCATATCTAAGAAAGACCAGTGGAGTTGTACAATGGACACTGCAACCAGAAATAGTTGATACTTTCAAGATTTCTTTTCATATTTCGATAGATTAAGCACTCCGGACCAAATACAAAAGAAATTCTGTCTATTAAATATAAAAGTTAATAGCGGGTTCCAGTTAGCTGTGCAAATTTATTGTAAATTGATCCCCCACATAAGCCAAAATAAAAAATGCTCATGTCATGGGATCTCATAAAATTTTGAAAATGAAAAAGTTTTTTCAATTAGTAATCTAGTGATTTTTATGCAATAACATTGATTAAGCACTGAAGACTATGAAATTTAAAAATTTTTTTTTTGTTTTCTTTTCACTAATTAACAATAAATTTACATAGTAGACTGGACCCCCAATTACCTTTTATAATATTTAATTTTAAAAAATCCATATTTGTGATCAGGAGTTCTTAATCTATAATAATATGAAAAAAAATTTGAAAAAGTGATTATTACTTGTCCCAATACCTATTCTAGAACTTCACCTTTTATTTTTTTTAATTTAAAACATAAACATTGCCATGGGTCATGAGAAAGATGTCAAAAGAGAAGCAAGATATTGTAAAGGTATTGAATGATGAGAAGGCAATATTTGAAATTGCGAAAATGTTGAACAAAGATTGTAGAAAATTAAAAAATTATATTAAAAACATCAGAAAGAACTAAGAACATGTTGGCTTTAAGATGAAAATGTTGAACAAAGATCAGAGTTTACAGCTTTTCCTTATTAAAAATAATTATTTATTTTTCAAAACACTTTCCATGAATTAACTTTTATAATATTTAATTAAAAAAAATTCATATTTGTGATCATGAGTAGTTAATCTCTAGCAATAGGAAAAAAGAAATTTTGAAAAATTGATTATTTCTGGTCACAGACCCAATTCTACAACTTGACCAAAATCCTATATAACCACAAGAAAATCTTTATTTTGCTAAATCTGATGGAAGGTAGAAAAAGATATAATCACTTTGGAGTCTGGGTTTACAAGATTTCAATTAATAAACAATAAAGGTTGAGAATAAAAAGTGACAATCTAGGGCAAAAATTATTCTTTAAAGTCACTACTATAATAAAAAACCTTTTAAATCCACTGTATAAAAAAACACAACATTTATTCAATAATTAGATGGTGCTCAATTTATTAACCTAACAAAAATCTTTATTTTTTAAGTATTAAGAAATCATTTTAGAAAAAAAAGACTTTTGTTGTTCTTTTTGTTTTTTATTTCAATTTTTAAAAATTCAACACAATATCGATCCATATAACTTTAAAAAATCTTTTAGTTTCTCTAAACAGACATTCTAATGTGATGAAGTAAAGGAAAATGTTAAGGATGCTTCATAAAAAAAGAGAGAGAGAAATCAAGAAAGTCACTAAGCAAATATTTACTAAGCTTAGCTATGTCTGGTAGAAGGCCAAATGAGTAAAGGAAGATTATGTTGCACCAGTCCTCTAAGTTGGGGGGGATCTAGGTGCTTTGAAAATCCACAAATGAAATCCTGTTTTTTTTGTTTTTTTTATCTGGCTACCATCATCACTGAGTAATAGACAACTATGTTAGCCACAAGGCAAGTTACCTTCCCTAACAATACCTTATAGAATTTAAATACTGATCAAATTTAAAAAAAAAAAAAAAAAAAACATGAATAGAGGAAACTAACAAAGTAGTCCTTTAAACTTTCTCTAAAAACTAAAGATTGCACACACAGTAATCAATCAAGTATTTCTTTGTGGAACAAACTCCTGAGAGGATGTTTCCCCTGATCATTATAATCTTAACCTCTTCAAATCTATGGTCAGCCATTATATATCCTACATATCCTCATAATATGCACTTCTTAATTCCTCCCTTTTATGCACTTACAAACTCATTCAGTGACCCTCTAACTTAAGTGACTCTTGGATCTTGTGAACAACAGTATAAAAAAAACTATTTTTATAATGAATTGGTGCATCAACATTGACAGTTTTCAAATGAAGAGGCATGATAATGCTTTATAATAATTTATATCCCAAAACAACATTTTCTACAGTTTTTAAGACATTATACATTAAACTAACTGGTAAATGTATACTAAATATATAGAGAATGAAAACATCATAAGTGGTCATCTAATATACTTCTCATCTCACTAACATAATGGAATTTACTACGAAGAATAAACAATATTATACTTCACCTGCTTAAAAAAAAAGATAGAATATAGCATAATTGATTATTGTCAGCCATGTTGGCATTCTTCATTTTTTTTTCTTAAATGTATGATGTTAGTGAATAATCAATGCCATTGTTGGGGGTGCATCAACAAAGCCTTTAGAATCAATTATATAATGTTTACAACTAATTCATATATTAATTCAATCTGGTTTACAATCAAGCTCATGATATTTTATTATATGTAAAAGATTTACTGAAACCATTCTCTTTATTTCACACACAGACACATTATATATATATATATATATATATATATATATATAGACCACGTATGCTAAAATAATAATATGTAGATATAATATGCTAATGAAAGAAATTTTAGATAAACAAACAATAATAATATTGATAATAATACTAATAATATTTATTGCATATTAGTAGGCCTTTTTACCAAATAGAAGATGTTAAAAATTGGAATTTTTGGACATATATATATATATATAATTTAAATATTATATATCCAAGCAGCAAAAATCAACGACGGGAAAACATCCTCCCTGAGATCAACCAATTCCAGTAGATTTTAGAAAGTGCTCAATATCTAATCTGCAGAGCAATATTCGTAAATATTATAAAAAAATATATCCAAGCAACAAAAATCTGCCAGATAAAAAAAAATTCATACAAAAAGAAATTTTTATAAATAATGATTTTATATGTAAAGGAATTTTATAAATAATGATTTTATACCAGATGAAATTTTATATCTCATATTACTTTAATAGTAAAGCACTTTTTGTCTGGCAAATTTTTGCTGCTTGGCTATATCATTTTACAATAATATTGAAGAATATTGTTTTAGAGACTAGGTATTGAGCACTTTCTAGCATATACTGGAATTGGTCAATTTCAGAGTAGACCAGTATCAATGTTTTGTTACCACCAGCACTCACTGTGTGCTATCTTTTCAGCACTCCTTTGTATGTGTTAAGGAAATCCCACTTTCAAACATTATGAGCATTCATAAAACTTAGTGTGTTATATTTAATAGTGTGTTTGAAAGTATACATATATACTTATAAAGAAGGCTGGGGCTTGAAAAGTTCTCAGTCTGACCAAGTAGCCCTTAAAAAAAAAAAAAAAAAAAAAAAAAAAATTAAATTGAGGTTTGGTCATTTGTCAGAAGTCAGATGGGCCAAGAAATTTTCATTTCCCCCTCTTATATTGGTCTCTTAAGAAAGACAAATAGGGATGTTGAAAAAAGTTACAATATTTCATCCTAAATAGTATTTTCTAAAGTATTTTAATCACAATGCTTTGAGATTTTGGTCATTGTGATAATATTTAAAATGAGCTATCTTTTCTTACAAGTTTTGTTTGTCAAATAAAGAATTTGAAAATTTGCATTTCAATTTTAGAAGAAAATATAAAAGTCTTTAAAATGCATCTGTAATTAATCTTAACATAAAATTTAAAAAAAAGAAAATTCTAATTAGAATTTAAATTCTGAATCCAAATAAAAATTTCAGAATTTTATAATTTGTAAACATTTGGTTATTTTTAATGTACAAGGGGGCACTGAAAAGTTCTCAGCTTGACCTCCTTATCAAAATCTGACCAAATGATTCTGTAAAGATGTAGCAATAATATATCAATATATAAAATAATACAGTGTTTTTATGTGCGTGCATGCATATACACACGCATTTATACATATGTGATTACTTTTCATTTCCGAAAAGTGCACTAACACAGAACATATGTCAACTTCATGAATAAGGAGACAAGGAATGAAATTTTACAAATGAATGTCGCAATAAATTTAAAAGTGACACCAAAATGTTAGACATGCTATAAGTGTCACTGTCAAGCAGCTTAATTCTATCTTATAATAGTTATCTCTAAGGGTTTTTTATTTAATGACAGTGCCAACAGTATGTAAAAAGAAATGTGTGACCAAAGTGCAGTGGGGAAGAAGAGAAAAAAAGGGGGTGTGTGTGTGTGGGGGGTGAATTTTGAACAGAATGAAAATGACAAGAATTGTGTCAGCTAACAGCCTAGAGGAATAGTACATGTGTTGTGCAGAGAAGGGTATCAGATGAGGTTTAATTTCCCAATAACCTTTGTACTGCTGAATATTTGTCAACAGGCATGTGTGCACATGTTTCATTGGCACCAGCTGAAAATCAAGATATGTTCTTATTTGTATCTGATTACCAACATGAGAAGGAATGGGAAAATAATGCTAGATTTATTGTTCAGTCTCTTCTTAGACATAATAATGTCAATGGTAGATGAGGATTTTTCATAAGCAATTTGTATCCAAGAATCAAACCTTGATTTTTGAGCAATGTTTATTTAAGGATACACTTTGGGTCAGTAATAAAAAGGTGAAATATCCAATCATTATCAGGTAAATTTCATGAAAGGATGGCAAAAATATGTCTTACAGGTTTATAAAAAAATGGTAATAAAGGGTATCTTTTTTGTTAAATACTTCTTCGTATTACATATTTCATATATCGTTAAAATCAATTAGTAAATGACTCGTATGACAGTATTTTGCGTTTCATCAAATAAATCTTTTCATCTTAATTGCTGGGATAAGGAATTATTATTTACATTCCCACTAATGCCCTCACCTTTCTTATTATCATAATGTTTCAGCCCTCTTCAGGTGTCTATCAATCCAGGTATGCTTCAGATAATTTCAAACAATCTACAAGGGTAAATTGTCCATATCTAGGGATATCTTGTGTTATGCCTTTATTGTCTTGAATGCAGATAAATTAATCAAGAATTATTATGTTGCTTGGAGTTGATGTAGTTTTGCTGAAATAAAAAGCAGATAAGCTAGATCTCTAACTCTACTTATTTAATCCTTCCACTGATAATTCTCAGTATTTATATTTATGTATTTGGATGAGTCCAAGTCCTCTTCTGGAGAGATGTGTTGTTTTTTTTAGTACTACTCAGTTATTACTTGTACTGTTTCAAGAGTCTAAGTCTGTACTACTTCACCTTGGGATTACTATGGCACCAAATTCATAAACAAATATTTTGATCCACTAAATTCTATTTTAGAATGAGCTTGAGTAGAATTTGCAGTTTGATATAACAACAACCAGTTTACAACTTCTGTCTTATATCAGCATGTGTATAAAACATTTGTGCCATTTTTAATAATTTAGGCTTGGGAAGATTTTTTTTAGCCATTCTTCAGGCACATTAGGGAGAAAACATTCACCTGGATGGAAGTATTAAAATAATTACAAAGGGAATGCAAAATTTTTTTTTTTTTCATTGATTCATTTTTTTACCACTTATCAACCCTTTTCAGATTATTTCAAGCCAAAAAATATTTTTAGATTGTAAGAATTTTTTTTTTGATATAATAATGGTTTAGTGATATAAGTCTTACTACATGTGGACTATTGTCCTCATCTTTGTTGTTGTTATCACATAATTTTAGCAGTTGTGACCTCCGGTGTTCATCAGGTTTCTGCCGATCTGAAGATTGTACTCATCCTACTGCCCATGTCTAGGAGTATCTTATCTAGTTCTTAACTTGTTTAGACATGGGCAGCGGAACAAGAACAATCTATTCCCGTAGATTAAATAAAAGGTTCCGTTCAAAATTCCCTGTAGGTTCTTGGATCGACATACACCTGATGAAGGCCACAGGGTATAATGGCCGAAATGTTGTGATAGCAATAACAAAAATGAGGACAATAGTGAGCATGTAAATAGTGTAAATAATAATAATTCCTCATCCTAGAAATTTAGACAGAAATGTATGCTATATAAACTGTACTGGAAATTATTCCCTTCATCAGCCTGAAAAAATATGTATTACCTTTTTTTTTCTTTATAGAAAATCAATTCTTTGAATATTTCCTATTGAGCAAGAGTAATATCAGAATCCAGTTTGCTTTGATTTCAAACATTCAGTTATTAAAAAAAATAAACCTATTCTCTAAACAAATGGTCTATTTTAACAAAACATCTAAGAGACATTAACGTTAAAGTAAGCAACTTCATTTTCAGTTATCACTAACAGCAAAAAATATCAACTATAAAAAGAAAAAATCTTAATATCCTATTTTCAGAGTAAAAAAAAAAACAGACGTCACTGTGAAGACATTTCTTTATTTTAAAGTATTATTCTTTTTTTTTGTTTACTTTCTATCTAAATAAATGTCAGCTAAAATTGATGACAGAGTAGCTCACTTTTTCAATGTCTTTCAACACACAAACTCTTCAATAATACACCCAGTAAATATAGGGTTAGAATTACAAATAATATATATATTTCAGAAGCTCGCTGACATTTTTTTTTTAAGTTGCTATGAAAAAGATTCTATATATTATTTAATATCATTTTAAAAGTAATGTGTTAAAATTTAGAAAACTGCATATAAATTGCACTGTTTGGAGGTAGTAAAATATAAATTCTCAATATATTTAACTTTGATGGTTAAATTTGAATTTGATTAATGAATATTAATAAAAATGACACAAAAATTTCTGGAGTTTGAATAATGCAGAAAGCAGGCCTGAACGTAATATGACAAATGATATCAAACAATCTAGCTCGATATAAACTAGTTCTTGGCAGATGATGCGATGCTGTCACAGGATGCGATGGTTTTGATTGGTCAGAGGCTGTGACATGTGACCTAATAATATCATGTGTAAATAAAGTGACATCACTTTGGCTCCTGTAATGAATGTGAGGAAACCATCTGATCCATGAAAACTAAAGTTGCCTCATATAACACTGACATTAACTTTGTAACAATATTTCATAAGCTGCCCATGTCAAGTAAATAAACATTATGTTAAATTTCCAAGGCATTTGACATCACAGCATACATTTATCACCATTTCAGTTAATGAAATAGTAACAAAGACTAACTGATCTATGATAGCAAAAGAAATCTAATGCCACACAGACTTTATGACTTCTTGTTGGGATCAAAGGACATTATATTAGGTCATCCATAACATCACTGGGTCATAAAAAAGACACTGTAACCTCTACTGGTCAGGTCAAATGACACTGAGGGTTGCATAAACTTGAAATGCCACAGAAGGTGCCAGGTTAAGATATATGACATCTTCAGAACATGTTAGAATTCAAAATGCTGGAATGTTATCTGGTACAATTGAATTCTTCCCCATTCATGTGGCTTTTTTTTTCTTTTCTTTTTTTAAGTACAATGTAATTCTTTTAAGTCATCCAAAAAAAATAAAAAAAAATAAAATGAAATGTGCATTTTAAAAGTATAACTTTTTAGTTCAAAACATTTTTAAAAGTACAGATAAAATCTTATCAAATTCACACATTCTGTATTTATATTTATATATAGGCACTTCCAAATATTTGCTAATACATAATGAAAAAAATGCCCCAAACTTAATAAAAACAAAATTTTTATGCTATTATTAAGTGGAAAGACGAAAGGATTTTTTGATTATTAAATTATATTTTTTGAAGGTCCAAAAATTTTGGTTAAAAGTTATTGTTTTTCTTTGATCAGTAGGAGACCAAAGATTAGTATAGGAAATTTTAGCATCTTTTTCATGGTAAAAACATTTTGATTTAGAAATTCTTACAAAAATCAAATAATTGTTGCATTTTAATAAAACTTTCAGGACTTATTCACAAAATATTGAAATTTAATCAATTTAACAACTGCTAAGAAATTTGGTTCACTGTGTCATGCTAGACAATTTTTTTTTCCAGAATCTTATCTTATACATTTATAAGTCGACCATTTCATTCATCCATGTATTGAATATTGCTTCCACATCTAGTCTGGTGCTACTGCCATGTATTTAGAGATTCTTGATAAAAATCAAAAGAGGAATCTGCAATGTTATCAGTCCTGACCTGGCATTTTGGCTTCAGTTACTTTCCCATAGCTGTAACATAGCTTCCCTGTGCCTTTTCTATAAATATTTTCCTGGTAATTGTTCTGATGAACTTTTCTCTATGGTACCGAGAATTTATGAATTTAAGCGTAGTATTAGATTGACAGCTAGATTTCATCATTTTACTGGTGGAAATCCTAGATGCAACCATAAGTTCTATGTGAACAGTTTCTTCTCTTGCACTTCTCACTTACAAAACTCTCTTCCATTTTGCTTTCCAGTCAATTTTGATCTTCAAAAATTTAAATGTAATGTCAATCATTATCTTCCATCTTTTTAATTCCTGTTATGTTATTATTTTCCCCTCCTTAATAATGTTTTTCTTTTTCTCATATTCTTTCATATTCAGTAACCTCTTGCATCTTACTAGCCTTATTGCCTTTCTTGGGGTGAAATGATTTTAAAAAAATCAAAAAAAATCAAATACTCAGCATTTGAAACTTAATTTGGTTTAACATTTTCCAAAATGGTATGTAGACACATCAAAATGATATAAAAGCCTAACAAGCCATGAGATTGCAGAACTAAAATAGAAGAAGAGAAATCTTCTATGAAATATTTCAATTGTGAAGGGAAGCAATGAGAAATAACTTTTTGAATCATTCCATATGAACTGATAAAGGGGAAATAGAAATTTAGAAATGCTGGTCAAAGTTTTTGGAAAATTCTTCTATTTAAGAAGTAACTCACAGATATACAATACAGTCTCTTTCCCATGGCTGTAACATAGCTTCCCTGTGCCTTTTCTAATAAATACTTTCATTGTAATTGTTCTGATGAACTTTTCTCTTTGAAATCTAGACTTTATGAATTTAAGCACAGTACTAGACTGACAGCAAGATCTCATTTTGCAGCTGAAATTGCTAGATGTAACCATAAGTTCTATGCGAACAACTTCTAATGCATTTCACACTTATGAAACTCTCTTCTGGCTTCTTGTTTTCAAGTCAACTTTTGATCTTCAAAAATTTAAATGCAATGTTAATCGTTATTTTCTGTCTTCTTAATTCTTGTTTGTTTATTGTTCTCTCTCTCTCTCTCTTTAATAGTTTTTTTTTCATATTCTCTAACATTCAGTAACTCCTTGCATTTTACTGGCTTTATTGCCTTGCATGGGGTGAAATGATTATAAAAATGAAGGAAAGTGCTCATCCGCAAATTTAAGGCTTCAAATTGTGTTGAACTCCTTGATAAGGTCTAAACAAGAATCTGCAATATTATTGGTCTTGATCTGGCAGCTCAGCTCCAGTCACTTTCTCACTGCCATAATATTGTAGAGTAGTTTTCATGGTGGAGGCTTGTATTTCACTAAGTCTGTCCTAAAAGAGTCCGACGCACAAAACGTTAGGAACTTGCAATAATAGTTAATGACACAGCAATCTAGTTGTGGGGCTCATACTTTAATGTCCGACATCGACTGACTCACACAACTCACTGAGCTCCACTGGCAACCGCTACTACTACTACTACTTATTATGTGTGGGAGAGTCTATTACAATAGAATAGGTAATGTTCCGGTATAACACATAAGGTTGCCTCTCTATGTCTTTCTTATAAATACTTTCATGGTAATTGTTTGAATGAACTCTTCACTATGGTACCTAGACTTGATGAATTTAAGTGCAATACTAGACTGATATCTAGATCTCATCAATTTACAGTTTAACTGGCTAGATGTAGCCATAAATTCTATGCTAACAGTTTATTTTCTCACACTTCTTGCTTCTTTAATCTGCAAAAATTTAAATGCAGTGTTAATCGCTATCTACTGTCCTCCTGATTACTCTCTTCTGTTTTTGCTCATCATTAATGTTTCTATTCTGAATTCTTCCACACCCTATAACCCCTTGTGCTATAAATGCATTACTGCCTTGCTTGGGGTGATTCTGATTAAAAAAAAAAAAAAAAGGCAGAGATTATTTCAATAAAAACAGAATATCAACAGCAGTAAATTCAAAATGAACAAAACAAAAAAAAAAAGAAATAAAATAAACTAATAATTTATAATTGATTAGATATTTTAATAATTATTAGTGAAGTATATCTCATTGTCACTTGGATGTGTGTATTGCACTAATTGGAGGCAGTGGTGAAATATTAAAAAGAAAAGAAATTGGCCCACCAACAAGCATCAATTACAAAAGATAAAACAAGTTTTGCATTTTGCTTCCTTCCCTAATAAGAATATCAACATATGGCAGCCATATTGTATAGCAGTTAGGAATGTGTTCAATGATGTGTGTAAAAAACACAGAAGCCTCATTCTAAGTAACTATGTACTGTTGTTATCTTATGTTGATAATGCTTTCTTCTTCTTCTTATTATTATTATTATTATTCTACTCTTGTGCTAAGTATGTCTGAAGCAGTGACAGCATCAAAAGAAATGTGAGAAATGACAGAGAAACAGAACATGTCCAATTGGGTTGCCCATTGTTTAAGTGGAGCAAAGAATTGCAAAGTTATTAAATGGTTGAAAAAGAAAAAAAACTTAACTGCAAAGCATTCACAGTTAGATACACACTTGAGTCTTCTAATGAAATAAGGAAATTCATTGTTTTTTAAAGGTCTCTCAATCCCAGCATTTATACAAGCAAATATGGTCAGCCATTCCTGTTAAAATACTTAAAACTACTTATATGCAGTAGTATGCAGAGGGTGCGATGGCCCTGAGCATCCAATCAAAGAGTGAAATAAAAATTTACTGTTACCTGCTGTCAACACACACATATATATTCAAGTCCCCCATATTTATTTTATAAACTAGCACTTTTGGCTATTTCTAAATGAATATATATATTAAGACATTTTTATGTTTATACATTCTTTTTATAGATACAAATATATAAGTAAATGCTCTGTTTATAATAAACAGTATTAAACAACATTTACTGGCCTGAATGTCAGAAATTTTCATAGAAAATATTTGTCCTCCGACAGGAATCAAACCTGTATCCTATACGAAACCGTCATATAGCCTGATGTGCCTTTAACCAATTGGGCTACAGAGGAGCTAACCGAACGCTCCTCTGTGGCCCAATCGGTACGATGGTTTTGTATTACAAGTGGATTGACACACAAGAAAATATTTGAAGATGTTGGTGATATGAAATGTAAACAGACAGAAATATTGCAAAATATTAAGAACATTGGCTAAAGACATGAAAGTAATCAAACTACCATCTTTGATTAAACATCACAAAGAGAAACGTGTAAATTGGGCAAAGAATTACATGAAAAGAGATTTCTCAACAGTAATTTTTAGTGATGAATGCAGAGCTATATTGGATGGAATTGATGGTTGTCAAATATAGTCCACCAATTTAAATTAAAATAACAATGGCAGAGATACTGTTTAGAGCTAATATTGTAGACAGTCAGCTTATAGGTCCCTTCTAAGTTGATGATGGTATCAAGATGAATGCAGAGAATTATTATAAGTTCTTGGATAATATTTTTTTTTAGGAGTACAAATTACAACCAAGAGGCTTTAAGTCAAAGAGTATAGTCATATGAAGATAATATGCCTTTAAATTTTGCAAAACTGACTCAGGCTCACGTTGTCAAAAGAGGTTTCCATAGCACCAAATTTATAGAATAGCCTCCAGCCTCTCTAGACATTAATCCAAGAGAAAACTTGTCCATTACCAAAAGAGACATAAATGAAAATGGAAAACAATATTAAAGCAAAGCTGATCTCTGGGAAGAAATAAAAAAAAATTGCTACAAGTAATGTTTAAAATCAAAAGTGTATAAAATTTAGCAAAATCAATGAAAGTAAAACAAATGATGAAGTTTGTTGAGTGTCATGAAATCCATATTAATATGTAAAATAATCAAATTTATTTGAATTTCTCAGATATTGAGTCAATCAAATATGTGTTTTTATGGCCAATATCATTTAGATTTAATTATAAAGAAAAATTTATGTTATACTTTGTATAATAAAACCAGACATCCCCAAAACAAGTGACCGATATTTTTAAATACAGAAAGATAGAAGGTGAAACTCATAATATTTGGCTCATATAAATTGATAGCAATTTAATTGTGAACATCTACAACTGGCATCAATTTTCTGCCTGAATTTCTGAGATGAGGAATTATTATTTACATTCAGACTATTGTCCTCATCTTTGTTGTTATTATCCCAATATTTTGACTTAAGCTCTCCAGCCCTTTTCAAGTGCTTGTCAATCTGGAAAAGCTTCAGGGAATTTCAAACTATGCCTTTTATTTAATTTACAAGGAAGAAATGTTCTTGTTCCACTGTTCATTGAGCCTAAGTCAGCACAACCCAGCCCAAGGATTGAACTTATAATTACTATGTCTCTAAATTCACAGACCAACACTTTAATTCACTAGGCTATTGTCCTGGGCTGGGTAGTACAGGCTTAGACCCAGCAGAAACAGGTGAGCAATAACCAAGCAGTATTAAATAAGAATAAGACATGATATCCCAAGACATAGTGAGTAAAACACAGACAACTACCCTAACAAATTAAATAAAGGGTTCAGTTTGAAATTTTCTGAAGGTTACCCAGATCAACAAGTGCCTAAAGGAAGCTGGAGGGCACAATTGCTGAAGCATGATAATAGTTTATATATGAATAATGTAAATATTGCATAATAAAATCTAACATAGTATATAAATATCATATTTTCACATGTTTTCAAAAAAAATTTTTGCAGACCCATCCACTTCATCTGGATAGTTTTTTTTTTATATTACAAATATTTGTCTATATTTCTGAGATGATGTATTGTAACTATTTAACAGTTCAGACTGTTGTCCTCATCTTTATTGTCACACTGACAACGTTTCGGCCATTGTACACTCTGGCCTTCTTCAGGTGATATTTGTTTGAATTTTGAACTGAACCCAGAGTAGTCAATCTGTATGTTGGCATTTCTGAAGAATGGTTTGATGACATTTGTGTAGATATGAAGGTTATATGTCAGCTCATTTCAGAAAATGGACATGGGAAGACCGTTTACACAAACATCAGAAACACCAACAATCAGATTGACTACTCTGGGTTTGACTACACCTGAAGAAGGCCAGAGCATACAATGGACAAAACATTGTGAACATGACAATAAAGATGAGGACAACAGTTTGAATAGTGTAAATAGTTGCAAATATTTGTGTTGTATTATCAAGATCTAATTTGTAGTGTTTATAATGGAATTACATCAATTTTTGCTGCACTTTTAATGATTCAATTGATTCTAGTCTGTTAACTTTTGTATATTAAGTAACAAGGTTAATGCTGTGTATAGAGAATATAGCAAGATGTTTACTAATTGAATTACAGATAACCTGCAGTAATAATTTAAAGTACAAGTTAAATAAAAATTCAGAGAAATCACAAAATTCTAAGCAGCCTGTTTAAAAAAAATCCTTTTATACTCATATATAAGCCTACTTCATGTATAGTGTCGTCTCTAAACATTTTGGTGAAAAACCTGATTTTTTAATATAGCATGTGTATAATGTGACCCCAGCTTCTGTGCAATACTAGTAGATTTACTGTAGACAAATATTGCAGTTCTGGGCATCATCCTAGACATATTTTATAGCAAATAAATGGTTTTTGTTCTTTTTTGTACAAGGCTACCCCAAAATGGTGAGAAAAACCACACCATAAAATATCTGATACAAAGATATAGATACCATACTTTTGTTTTCGTTTGTACCTGACTATGTTCTTTTAGCCTGGATATGCCTCCTACATAGCCTAAGTTTCTTGCCTTTTGTCACTATATGAAAAGTAAAACTCATCCACTATGTATGCCACTTAAAATCAACAATCACCTTATATAAATGAAGAAT
Source organism: Acanthosepion pharaonis (assembly GCA_903632075.3). NCBI lineage: Eukaryota > Metazoa > Mollusca > Cephalopoda > Sepiida > Sepiidae > Acanthosepion > Acanthosepion pharaonis. The sequence goes on from CAHIKZ030001858.1 coordinate 345,534, forward strand.
TAATAGATTTTTTTTCCTATCTGAAATTTGCATTCATTTTTGTTTCACAAGAGTTTCCATTACTGAGGTACTGCTTTCCAAAGGTCACCAAAAATGCATAAATTTTAATCCCTCCAGAAAAAAAAAGTCCACCTGAGTGCAACCAGCATGATTGTTAACTTCTTTAAAAAAGAATCTGTGTATAGTGCAACTTCTATTTTTTGCATAAAAAAGCATCATAAAAAAACTACTTGCATTATACTCAACTATATACGGTAGGTGTCAATGCATTTATGAACTGAAAATGTGAGTAACAAGGAAGTTTTAAAGAAAAATGGAAACAAAGAGGAAGTTTATATTTAGAATTAGAAAGAGTTTAAATTTATAGGACACATAATGAGGGAAAGGGACTTGGAGAATTTGACACTCTCATGACCTATTGAAGGCTAGAGGGACAAAAGAAAACATTGAGTAGCCTACCTAATAAGCTTGTGTAAATGGATAACAGAGCAGGGACTGTGAATGATGGTGAAAAGATAAACCTTATTAAGGGCAAAAAGAAGAATCACCTGCAACCTGAAAGGACACAACAGATAGAAAAAGAAAATAACTATCACAGTATTTTAGAAGAATTCAGAAAAGTAAATATTAAATTTCTGTTTCAGAAATACTGAAAAATATATCAAATGCAATAAGAAATATCCCAAAATTAAAGAGAAACTATTGCTTGGTGATTTTGCTGAAATATCATGTATGTGTGTAAATCAAAGTCACACAGAAATGAAAAATATTACAAATAATGCAAATGTAACATTAAAGCTATTTGAAGCTGGCTGATACAAATCCAATACAAAAGTAATATGTCTGAAATAGCAGTTAGGTACAACTTTTCATTTAACAACCATATCCAGGTTGTTGTTTAGTGAGGACTGACTTTATTAATTTTTTAATTTATTGAATATTAAATAAAACAAGGTCTAACTTTCTGATAATTTTGTTCTTAATAAGCCTTCTAGATGTGTATTGATGGTGTACAGTTTTGAATTTCTGACTACCTACAAACTGATATACTGCAGGTTTGAGAATTTCAAGAAGCAAAGCATCAATTGGAAACAATGTCATCTATAAGCATATCTCAATGTGTAAGCAATATCAGCATTTCTTACTCATTAGCTCATTTCAATACTTCCACAAGAGGGGGGTGCTGAAAAATTCATATATATAAAATATATTTTTAAGGTGTGCTATATTTAAGTGCACAATATCAGGGATAGAGCATATGTAAATATAAAAGTGGATATTGAAGTCAACAGTCTGTTTCATGCAAAAACACAATATATGTATGTATATGTATATATATATATATATATATATATATATATATATATATATATATATATATATATATATATATATATATATATATATATATATATATACACATATATATATATATATATATATATATATATATATATATATATATATATATATACATATATATATATACACACATATATATATATACATATATATATATATATATATATATATATATATATACACACATATATATATATATATATATATATATATATATATATATATACTAGTTGACATGAAAAATACCACATATTATATATATATATATATATATATAAAATTTCAGATGTAACTAAAAATCTATTTGTAAAAGGACAATATAAATAAAGACAAAAGGAAACCTTACCCAATGCATTTCGTCCTCAGATGGACTTTATCAAACCAAATGTAAGGATTTTATTTTGTAACAAGTATTTATAAACAGAATTTAAAAAAACATTGTTAGGTTTTCAAATTTTTAAAATTTAACAATGCTCATAAATATACATCAGACTAAGTGAAAGTCAAGGTAAATTATGGAGGATGATAAGTGATGTAATGTAATGTCTAATAAACAAAAGTAAGTAAATGTTTGTTTTTTTATTTAAATAATGTAAATAATATTTATATTATTTTAGTTTGGGATTAATTTATCTATTATATATATTAAATAATAGAAGGCCTTGAATTTAATAGTCTTCTTTAAATTTTTTAACATTTTTATAGTTATGTTTGTTGGCATGGGAAAGGAGTAATTCATTTTTTAAATATCTCCATTCCTAAAAGAATTACTCCCTTCCCATGCCAACATAGATGATTATAAAAATGCTATGCATGTATTTATCTTCACATATCGACAAAAAAATTTACTCTTTCCTTTGGTCCCATTAACTGTCTGCAAGAAAAAAAAAAGGAACCTTGGTTTTGATAGAACTCGGTCACAGATAAAAATAATGTCCCCTGTTCCTTATTAATATCGATAAATTGCATAAAGGACATGGGCATTATAAAATGGAATACCATCCTACGAATATCTTTTTTCAATAGGAATTCATTAAAATCTTATATGCTACTCTTTCTTATCTACAACCAAATTTTGGACAGCTTTAATACATTGCATGTGCTTTTACTGTGATAAATGCTTGTATAACTTGTAGCAGTTTTGGTCTATTCAGCTGTTGAAAGTAAACAGGAGATAATAATCTGTAAAAGAAATTGGGTTAAATGTCTCTGGTTACATCTAACTTTGCTTTCTTATCATCAAAGATAAGATTATTATCAAAGACAACTGCAAAAAAAGAAAATCTTAAAATTGGTTATAATTCAAAAGGAGAGAAAAAGGACTGATTAACTTCAAAATGAGAACAATGAGATTTTGATGGGAATAAAGTACAACTTTATATTTCTCTATATTTAGCCTCACAAATACCATAATCTCATATAATCTGATGCAATTAAGAACCAAGCATTCTTTTAAGAAGACTTTGAAAAATAAATATCTTTCATTCATTTTTGCCAATATTTTAAAGTTATTCTATAAAACCAAATTGTAACTATATACAGTCACTCCCTCATCTATTGAACTTCACTGTTTAATAAACCCTGAAGTTACAACCAGCTATAAAATCTCATGTGATAAAAAATTAAAATAAATCAATCAGTTGGTATTGTATATTGTATGAAAACTTTTTCATCCTGATTGTTTCTTTCTTCAAAATGGATTTAAAATAAATTTAGTAAAAAATAAATAAAAATGTACTTGTCCTGTATTTACAGTGTGTAAATCAAAGTCACACAGAAATGAAAAATATTACAAATAATGCAAATGTAACATTAAAGCTATCTGAAGCTGGCTGATACAAATCCAATACAAAAGTAATATGTCTGAAATAGCAGTGAGGTACAACTTTTCATTTAACAACCATATCCAGGTTGTTGTTTAGTGAGGACTGACTTTATTAATTTTTTAATTTATTGAATATTAAATAAAACAAGGTCTAACTTTCTGATTTCTGAGTAAATGTATATTATTAGCTAATTATTTTATGAAAAGAGAGCTAATATTAAATCTGAATTTATAAACCTTATCTATATAAATTTGTTGTAATATGTTAAGTAATAACTTTAACAATGTGTAGGCTTCAAAAGGAGGCACGGTGGAGTAATGAATAGCAGCTCGGATTGAGGAATCGGAGAGCCATGTTCAAATTCCACTTGAATCCATTACATTCACTTACATGCTAATATCCTTGGGAAAGGTATGAATCCTCTTCTTTTCCCCCCCAGTTACAGGTAAATAGCAGGACAGACCGGGTTCTATAGCCTTGGATGGCAACTGGTCTACCACAGAAAGAAATGGCAACCTACTGCGGGAAAAAATCTGCTTTGTCAGTCATGTATCAAAAGATACATGAACGCCTTTGCATGTATCACACATGGCACATAACTGAACTGAGGATTCAAAAGTTAAATTTGAAATTTATTCTAATGCAAAAATAGTTTAAAATATCAGAAAATTTTATGAATTAATGCCATTCAACAAAGTTCTCAATTTAAATAAGCCAACAAATAATTAATATCTTAAAAAATCATTTTTGGAAAGGTTTTTTTTTTTACTAAAATTAGAAAGAAACTAATATCATTATATGTTAACTGTAAAGAAACTTTTTTTTAGCATCTAGAACAGTCTTATAGTAAGAGTCATACAATTGGAATAAATAAGAGAAGTAATGTTAGTTTTTCAAATTTTCTACAATTATTTATTGATAAAGAAAAATAGTGGATAAAATAAAGTCATAGAGAGTTTATTTATAAATAAATCATTTGAAATCTAATGATTTTAATCTCTGCTCTCCTAGATAATAAATAAAATATCTACTGGCTGTTTGGCAATTGATAATCAACTGCCTTTTCCTCTAATCATTTCTGCCATGTTTGTCAGCTGCATTCCAGCATTTTTGGCATATCTTTGCACTGATGTAGCCTTGCTATCAATATTTAAGTCTTCTTATTAAAACAATGCAATCATTACGGCACTTTCCTAGATTATTTATTATTTCTCGCAACCAACCAAAATAGATTTTTGAAAAGCAAACAATAAAAGAGAGAAACAATAAGGCAACTTCGGAAAGTAGAAAGCTTTCCGATTTCCAAGACTTAATAACAACACTTAATAGCATAATGTTACTGGTTTTATTATAATCTGAATGAATGACATGCAAATTCTTTACTACAATAGTTCTGAAAAGAAATTGCAATGAATTTAAAATTTTAAATAAACTAAATTTTCTATTGGCTGAAAGTTGATGCATTTCAATTTCTTCTTCTATGTGTCATATCCCTTCAGGACATGGGTCATCATGGCTCTCCACAACTTCCTATCCTTTGTAGCTCTTAGCAATCTTTGTCTTTACTTTCTCTGCTATTCAGTGTGCTGCCATCCATTTACACAAGCACATTAAGTTAGTTACTCGCCGTTTTTCTGTTTCTCTTACCGTCACTATGTCCTGTGAGTATCAAATTTTCCAAGCCATTTTTCCTTATTATGTGTCCCAGAAATTTCAACTGTTTCTTGAGTCTAAGTATAAGAGTATTTTTGTTTCCATTTTCCTCCTTAGCAGACATCATAGCATCATATTCTAGTGAATATTATGAGGAACATTTGATAACATTTATAATTTATTCAATGATTTTTTTCAATTTTCATTTAAAGACTTGAACCAGGTAATAAATGTCTATTCTTTTGAATTTTTTCAAAACAACACTTATACTGTCAAATTTTCAAAATATGATAACATCTTCCTTAAAATGTATTAAACAATTTTCATCTCTTCGTTTCAAAGTAAAAAGAATACAATAGTTTCAGTTATTATTAAATATGTGGATTACTCATTTGTACATTTAAACTACAAAATTCATAACAATTAATCTAAAAATCTTAATGCAAACCCCAATAAATAATTAGTTATTTGTGAAAGAAACAAAAATGTCTTTTTTTATTATCTTGTCATGAAAACTTACTGCATATGCTTTTTTGAGAACCTAGCAATAATTTTTATTCATTTTTGTTTCATAAGTTAGAAGACTTAAATTTCAACTTAATTAAAAAAAAATGCATGCAAATAAAACATTAATCATTTAAATGTCACTATTTTTTTAAATATAGATAAGAGAGGAACTGAACCTCAGAAAAAGATTGTTTTTCTTTTTGTTCCTGTTTTGACCATTAACATTTAAACTTTACAAAAAATGCCATTCAGTATAATGTATAAGATCAATTTTAACAAAAACAAAATTTCTATAGACTTATGATACGTGTGGTGAAATCTAATCATTGTATACAATAAAAATAAGTTTTATGTTATTCAATATTTTAAAACACCACAATATAATCATTAAGCATCAGCCAAATACTTTAAATAGGAAAAACAGATTTACAAGAACTCATAATAGTTCAAGGTGTCAATCTAAATCATTATGCGTGTTTGTAGATTAGTAGACAGATTCTGTTACAGAATCTAATTTATGTAAATTTTTAGGTTTTAGAGAAATCTTGATAACTGAATGAGTATTGGATCTTAATTTCTTCTGTGAAAATTATGTGTATGATAAAAAAAGGGAACAAAAAAACAAAACAATGATAAATTACCATTAAAAAAAAGAAGAAAACTTTAAGGGTGAGGACGAAAAACAAATGTACACAGAGTCTAGCATATATATGCTTGTATATGACATAGGGATCAATTCAATTCACTGATCCAAACTAAATGCGGATGCTTACATAAGAAGCCAATCTACTGACAAAACAATTTTCAAAACCCACTAAAGTAACAAACTTATTTTCTTTGTATAGACGATAGATTTGAGTCATTTGTGAAACTCATGGCCATTTCTGTACTCCCATTTTTTCTCTTTTACAACAAAAATTATAAGACAAGGGAAAACACAAACATATCAAGAAGATATTGAAAAACTACATATTTTTATAAATGTTTCACAGCTTATTACAATCCAAAATCTGTTTTTCTTGCAATTATTATTATCTAAAATTAACATTTGATATCAATTTTGTAAATATTTCTTTGCTAATTTTTTCTGTTCTTCTTCAACATATGAAAGAAAAAAACCTTGAATCAAACAAGATATGGTTTTACTAATGAATGTTAAGAATACCATGAACAGAACATATGACAAATGAGGAATTTTTAATGAGAACAGAAACTATAAAAGTAAATGCTGTTTTTTTCTTATTCTCAAGAAACAGCTGAAATTTTCAGGATATATAATGAAGAAAGAAAGCTAGGAGAAATTAAAACTCACAGGGCACTTAGAAGGCATGAGAAGCAAAGGAAAGTAGCAATTTACTTGACAAATCTGTACAAATGGGGGGGCAAATATCACAAAGAAGAAATAAGGGTGAAGAAAAAGCTGAAAGAATCAAAAGACACAGGAGAACCATGATTGTTTATGGCCTAAAGATATATGACACATAACAATTGGAAAATTCCTTTACAAGGAGCATTCTACCTTAAAGATAAACTCACAAGTTATTTCATGGATTAAAACAGTTTAGAAAAGAAAACATTATTCATTTTGTTCTCAGCATTCCCAAGTGACCAAAATATTTATTGTAAAATCCACAATACTGTTTAATTTTATCTGTTGATGAATTTGAATTTAAAATATGCATATATCACCAGAAAGTTTATGATGATCCCTTAAAGAACAGGTGACAAAGAGAGAAAGGTAGAGAAATGTCAAGATTAGCTCTTCATTTGATAAGAAATTACTTTCAAATAAATCATCCAAGCTTCAAGGAAAACATTGCACAATTTGAAAGCCACTTTTGTCATGTCATTGTATAGATTGTATTTTTAGTAAAATCAACAGTTAGATGCTGATTTTTTATAAAATACATAATCAACAGGAAATATCAACAAATGCTGGTGTTATGGGATGAATGCATTTAAAAATTACTGCTAAAAAATATTCAAATTTTTGAGATGTTTAATTATCATTATTATATGCATATTTATCCAAAACGGTGTCCTCATCTTTACAATTTCTTATAAACTGTTATAAGCACATTTTGGTATTGTGGATATATGCATTGGTTAGGTGTATGCAGTTTTACCTGTAGATTAATGAGTCTATTCCTCGGACGTCATTCATAGAATACAGGAAACCACTTGTTCAATCCATTGTTCTTGCGTTCCGCATACTTCACCAACATAAAACCATTCTGCCTTCTTACTGCTTCAGCCCTCTTTTATCAGGCTAACACCATGACCAACCAACTAATTAGCATTCTTTACTTTTGTTCTCAGTTACCCAAGAAAATAGCCTCCTCCAGCCCGACCAATCAGCACACAACTTGCTACTGTACAAAAAAAACCCTGTTACAGCACATACTGTTGAAATAGGTAGACGGGAGAGTAATGCCATTTTCAAGGAGTAAAATGCTGATGCCATGTGCCGCATGTTGAGGTAAGAAACTGATTTTCCTTTGCACCAGATGCAAGCCATTCTGGCTCGCTTACTTCTATGTGACTGTTTACCACATTACCCAAGTGAGTTCAGTCTCTGGGTCAGTCAGTGAAGCCCATATACTATGGTTCAATGGAATCAGCAGAAATGTTATCACAAAACTAACAATTAACAAAAAAAAGATTAAGTAACATGAACTATTCCCTAGCATGGATAGTGGACTGGGAACAGTCTACTCTGTTGAGGGAATAAAGAGTTTTGCTTGAAATTCGAAAAACATTCTTCATCAGACTAATGATCGGGTGTGGTTGTAGAGTCACTGCACAGCTGAGCACCAAACCAGTTCACTCCACATATCTGGGTTGAAATCCAGAGAAATATTAATTCATGCACAGCATATGTTGGACAAGCAGATCTGTTATAGTCCATTCCTCTCCAGGTCAACAGACATTAATTCTATTGAGGAAACTCTCCACTCTGGCTGTTGACCTCAGTCTAGGAAGCCCTTCAACTAGCAATGCAGTGTCATCACCACACTGGTTGTGTACATAGACTAGTCTACCCCATTGCATTCAAGAGTTGTTGACCCCTACAAGAAGGTTCATCTACCCTTTGACAGGTCTTGTTTTTAATCTTTCTAGGTGTCTAGCCACCCTCCTCACTAGAAAAGTGTAGTGGGGGAACCAATTTAGTTGATGATGACCTGAATATGTGGCATATACTAATGGCTTACATGGTACCAGAAGCATTCATAGAGTGACCTAACAAAGCCAGAGAGTATAATAACCAAAATATTGTGACTATAACAATCAAGATAAGGACAATAGTTTGAATAAATCACTGCTTACATTTTCAAGATTTTCTTCTTTTTTCAAAAAATCTTTTCCAGGATTAATTTTCATAATTAATTCAGTAATTTTAATTCTTAGTTAATTAAAAAAATATTGTTAATGAAACAAACTTAAAAAATTTTAAGTGTCTGGATTGAAGCAGGTACTTCAGCTAGTACATCACAAGAAGTTTCTCCTTTAAATGATGTTGCAGCTGAAATAAGTATTGTTATTAAGTTATAGCATAACAAACAACAAAATTGAAATGATTTAAATACACATACACTATCGACCAAAAGTTTGGAACCACACTGATTTTTTTACCCCTCTAAACTTAAAAATGAATCAAGTTCTAGGGTGGTCCCAAAATTCTGACTGATAGTGTGTGTGTGTGTGTGTGTGTATTTACCCTTGTTTAAGAGCCGCATAAAGAAGTCCTTTTTCCCAGCAATATTTAATGCAAATGTCTAAAGTCATTGATGTATCCTGCAAATGATTATGATTCATTTCAGATGGGATCGACTGAAAACAACCCAGATAAATGCCTAGAAAAAAAAAAAATTCATCACAGAAATTAAAGAGATTTCCAAGAAGCAAATATAACAAATACAATAATTTTATTAAATTAGTTAAATTATTAAATTTAGATTAATTATTAAAAATTTTATTAATATAATCAAGCAGTAAATTTCAATAGTTGCTAATGGGGTTTCGTTTTTCTTTTGTCTGAATTTCTTTAAATGTACCTTCAAAAGGGTGGTGAAAAATTCTCAGCCCAACATTACTTCCCAAAATATGACCAAATATCATTTTTTTTTTCTTTTGCAAGGACTTTTTGGTTGAGCAGATAAATTTTCAGCACCCTTCTCAAAGTAGTATTCAACTGCTTATTTTCATATCATAAGCAGAGTTTTAAAATCAAAAATTTATCTCATCAAAATTTAATCCTAAATTTCTAATCAGAATTACTTTTATTCAGAGAAGTTTTTTTTAATAAAATGAACACATAATGCAAAATAGGAAAGATCTTTACTGCAATTTTTCAACACAACAACATTTTCATCAATGCATAAAAAGATTTCAGAATAAACTAAAGTCATAGTATGCTTGTTTTTACTTACATAAACACAATGTTCCTCTTACAATTCTAATGACCTAAAAATCTGAGGTAGCTTAAATGCTCAGAAAATACTTATAATCTGCCAACATTCTTGTATACTTTTCAGTAAAGTCTGAAACATTTCTTTGTATTCATTATTTGCCAATGTTTAAAATTAATGCCTGCAAAAAGAAATGGTGCGTCAAAAGGATGGTTATTCCCTTGACACCACTATTACTGTATACACTTTTGACTCCCTCAGCAATGTTTATTTACAAGATTATAAAAATATGTGAACCAAGTAGAATGTGATATTTATTATTTACCTTTTATAAAGATTTATTATTTACCATTTAATAAAGAAATACATTTGAATATGTTTGCGTTTTGTTAAAATACTAATCTTCACTTTTTTAAAACAATAAACATTGCTGAGGGAGTCAAAAGTGTATACAGTAATATCAGAGTCAAAGAAATAACCATCCTTTTGACACATTATTTTTTGCGGGCACAAAGGTTGAACATTGTTCATTTTTTTCTGAAGAATGTTCCATGGAGTATGATTTTTATTATAAGTAATTTACATATGCCAGTATTATATTGATAAGTTATAAAATGATAATAATAATCAAATTAATACTTATAGAAAATGTACTAATGTTTGGGACACTCCTCAATGTTAGCAAATAAACTATTGTTTTGATATAACTCCAATTGTTTTTGTTCTTTTTTAATCAATTCACCTCCAAGGAAAGTGGTAATGCCATTAAGATGCAAGGAGTGAAAGTGAATAAGACTTTAGAAGGACCCAGAAGGATAATCCTAAACAGGAAATAAGGAATAAACCTCTACTCCTGTTCAAAAGACTGGGGAAAAGTGTGAACCAGATGAGAGGCAAATCTATCTACTCCTATTAAACATTATAAATTCATCATTCTAATTGAAAGATGATTACATTTTAACCATTTGGCAGTTTAAAGTTTAGAATGAAAGCCAGCATTTTTATAAGGGTTATAATATCTAATTGGTGGGAACAATCTTAACCTAAGAGATGCAGCATACATCAAAAGAAAATGGCAAGAACTCCTAGACAAGACATTAAAGGAAAGTGAGAAGAAAGGAACAACCATCAATTCCAAGTAAACAGAATGCATGGTCATTAGCAAGAAGGGCAGCACTAAATGAAAGTTACAAATTAGTGACGTCCAAAACAAGCAAGTACAAAAACAGAAGATGATGGAAAATGTCAAACAGAAATCTGAAGACACATTGGAATAATGAAAGATGTTTTCCAAATGCTAAACAAATTATTAAGAAACAGGAAATTTTGTTAGAAATAAAGAAAAGTGTGCTGAAATACTATGTAATAAATCAATCCTCCCATATGGCAGTGATGCTGGACAATATCCTCGCAAATGAAACTTTAGGTAACAGAGATGTGGTTTTATAGATGGATACTGAGAAAACTAAGCTGACACTAAACACATGAGCAACGAGAAGGTTTTTTGTTTTTTAAGGGAAATGGGAATTTAAAAGACACTTGTGCTTAAGGCTAGAAAAATGTGATTGAAACTTTTGGGATACATAATGCAGAAAGGAAATTTAGAGAATTTGGTACTCACAGGACATTCATGGTAAGACGAGAAGAGGAAAATGGCAAGTAACACTAACTAACGAGTTTGTGTAAATGGCTGGCAGAATGGAGAGTGGTGGGAGTTATAAAAGGACAAGAATTGCTTAAAGCTATGAAGAACAGAAAGTTGTAGAGAGCCATGACTACTTAAAACCTGAAAGCACACAGTACGTAAAAAAATATCTTAAAATTGATTTAAAATCAATTTATATATTAGAGAAGACAAATACTTGTACAGTTTAATAATAAAGTTCACAGATTCTGCAATGCAAGATTTGAAGTTTAATTTATTTAATAAAATACTGATAAAAAATACTTACATGCTTAAGATCTTCAGTGAAGATAATTAAAATTATTTCATATTCAATGTGAAACAGAAGTTTCTTCAAATATTGAAAATAAAACAAAATGAACCATTCAAGCAAAAGTAATGAAACAAGATACATCACTCTACTTGCCAACTCTATCACAACTACAACCGAAAAGAATTTATTTATATATATATATATATATATATATATATATATATATATATATATATAATAGAATTTGTTACAGCTACTTCTAAAACAATAAAAGACTTCATACAAAACAAAATAAGCTAAAACTAGAAGGAAGAACTCTATCACCTGTAATGATTGCCACAAGGAATACATAAGAGAAACCTCAAGGAATTTAAATAAAAGATTATATGAATTCAAAAAGGACTTTTACAACACAATACACTCAGTGCATTAGTCACTCATCATAATGAATCTGACAATAATTTTGATTTTAAAAATGCTACTTTAATAAAAAGTGAAAGTAATTTACTAAGGAGAAAGTGTATAGAAAGTGCCTTGATTGCTAGATCATCTACAGTAAATTTGCATCCAGATTCTTACAATATTTCACCTTTCTTGTCTGATCTTCTATTATCACAATGTGGAATATTTAATCACAATAAAACTTAATGAGATCAGCAGGATGACATGCCCAGAAAAAAACATAAATTAAATTTAAAATTTCAATGGTCCAACATCATCAGCATTTCCTCTCTTGTATATAATTATAACTGACACTCAGTTTTTATATCTCTTCTTCCCCTAACTATACATATGATTCCATCATGAAAAACATTAGTCTGATGAAGTCCTAGAGGACAAAACACATTACACAGAATTTTTTTCCACTTTGTTATTCATTTGCATAACTTTGGTTTAATATATAGAAATTTATATATCATATTCTGCCAATAATTCTTTTGCAAAAAACATACTTGGGAACAATTATTCATTAATGCTACCATGTTTTTATTGTTGTCTTCTGTTGTATTTCATTATTTTCCTTCTTCATTTGTACTGTTAAGTCTCCCATCTTCTGAACCAATGGATGTACTTTCTACATACCAACAATTCCTGTACTGTTTGTGACCCCCACAAGAAATACTTTGCTCTCACACTCATAAAAACAACAGTAATTATTCCCTCATTTCCAACAAGTATATTTCTGTCAGCCAAGCCCTTCTCATTGAATTTAGATAATTCTCTTCCATTACCTTTGAACTTCTAATCATGACTACCCTTTCCATAGCCAACATTTTTAGCCTCTTTCTGAAATGCTACCCTTACTATCCAAAGTTGAGATAAAATCTTATATGGAATGATGCTAGAATTTTAGATTGTGCCTCATATAAAACTCTATGGGACTCCACAAATTTCTCTATGATAACCTAGCACTTTAGGGAAAAAAAATCTTTATTCCTCCTTAGGTCAACAATGCCATTAGGTTTCTTATTTTGTTGCCCTCTTAATTCTATACACAATGTGTTATCCCAACTAAGTGTTATTAATAAGAATGTAATGACTATGATAAATGAATAAACATTTAATTACTTAAGTGATTTTCTTAGATTACTTACCATAAGGTGTGAATCGCTTAGCAAATACTTTTATACCTGTAAAAAGCACAATAATTACTCTATAAAATGTGCTATATACACTAAAATATATGATTAATGTTTCAGGAAAAGGGAAGTATTCCATTATACGAACATAAAAATTTGGTGTTTATGCAGATATACAGGGTGCAATGGATAAATTGTTGTCAAAATTACACAATTTTAAAATAACACTGACATCTCATTTTAAGAGATATATTTACCAAAATTACACAAAAATATCTTGAAAAACCAAAGAATAAATTTATTCAATAAAATTGTCATTGGCTTCAACCATGGCCTCCAGATGACTTTGGAATCTCATGCAACTCTTGTGGACGGTGTCCTTATTTAAGTTGGTAAATGCTGCCATAATCCTAGCCTTCAGTTCATTATTGGTATTACAAGGAGTTTTGATGGTCTCTCGATTAACTGCTCCCCACACATAATAATCAAGGGAGTTGCAGTCAAAGGGTTAGGTGGCCAGATGTCATAGATGATGTAGCTGCAGAAATTATCTGACAGCCATGACTGGCTTCTCCTTTTTGAGTACTGTTGCTAGACATAGGGTTTTCCAGCAAGCACCCTCTTGTCCCAGGGTAGCACTAGCATTTGATGTAGGCTTCCATGTTGAGTCCAAGGTTCTCAACAACAAATTCAGGAATTCTTTTCTTATCAGAATTATCAGAGTGAATTTTTTCTTAGCTGTCATATCTTCATAATCACAATTAGACTCATCCAACTCGTTCCAAATCTTCTGCACTGTCCTCAGATTGGCACCAAAACACTCTGAAATGTTTGTATTGGAGCTTCTGGTGTGAATGCCAAGCAGTACAGCATGCCATTTCCAAATTATTGAGCGAATTGCATCATGGTGCTCTTTTTTTCACAGATGGTTCCCAACTAATACTACTATACTGTGCAGTTGACAAAACAAACAATGCACGTGCACAAAATTAAAAATATAAAATGGCAACAATTTATGCATCACACCCTGTATAAAGTTTCCCAATAAGATGGCAAAAAATGAAATTTCACATCAAAAGCAACATTGTATTTAAAAAAGATATCAAGTTTTTACTTAAGAATACGTAAACTTTATCCTTAAATAAAAACAAAATATCTCTCCTTTCAAGAACTAAGTCATTTAATCTACAAAGTTGAAAATTATTAATGTTAAAAGCAATAAAGCTTAATAACATTATAAAAAAATTATCAAAAACAAGTTAGACAAAACCTACAGAGAGAAAAGTGTTTCATTTTTTTATAGTCAGATGAACCCCCCCCCACCAAAAAAAAGGAACTTTTATTAGAAATTATAAAATTAAATTATTTGTTAATTAAAAGTAAAATTCAATGTCCAAATATTGGTTTCCTGATAATTCTTCTATCTTTTCAAAAGTTAGAAATCCTGAGGATGTCTTTTGCATTTATATCTGAAATTGCTAAATTACTGCACTATACAAATGTCACAATAAAATTGTAAACAAAAATGGTGCAACATATTAAGTTATAAGGCCCCTAACATAGGCTTGGAAGGAAGATAGGGCCCCTTGTCCAACATGGCCCTGTGCTTAAGCACACCTAAGCACAATGGTAAAATCCAGCACTGGAAGCAGTGTTAATGTATGGTGCCAGTGCCTTAACTAAAACCTTAGATTCTAAACTTGATGGAATCTACACTTCCATGCTGAGAGCTATACTTAACATTTGGAGACAATATCTAACTAAATCACAGCTCTATGGACCTATTCCTGATATTTATACAATCTTACGCAAACACAGAATGCACTTGGCACTGGCAAGCAAAACAAGAACTCACAAATGATTTACTGTTTTGGAAATGTAGCCATGGAGCAAGATGAGTTGGTCACCCAGCAACCACCTATGTTATGACACAGAATGCCTACCTAATGATCTTCCAACCTTGATGCAGGACCATGATAGACTCATGAATTTCCAAGTTAATTTGACTGAATAAAAAAGTAATAAAAGGGAGTCTTATTTAAATAAAGTAGTCAAATCATATATGACTGCTTTGAGGTTGTAAAAATAATTATGCAAAATTGTAACAATCATATGTTGTGCAAACCCCTCCTTTTTTTTAATTCTCTTCTAGAAAATTTGAATTATTTTCTGCTATTGTATTTTTGTATCTGAACTTAAAAATTAAATCTATTTAAATCTTTGGCTGATGAAAGGAATAGAATCCCCAAAAGGTCTACAAACACTCAATAAAAGAATATGCTATACAGTTTTGTCTACAATTTTATCATTCAGTAGAAAGACATCAATATTCCCATCTTTCAAAAACTTGAGAAATTATTATGAAAATCAAAGAAGAACTTGGATAATTAATTATTTTTTTTAAATTATCAACAATTTTAAGTTACACCAAAAGTAAAATTATTTCTTTTAAAAAGTTGATTATTGATTGACAGACAAGTGAACAAAGTTTTTCTTTTGTGAATTAATCATGAATTTTTAATCAAAAGGTTACATCAATATTTACTAGGTTTAGGCTAGTATGGCACAAGACTAGACATATGAGGATCAAATTTACTATAACAAAATTATAACATTTGTTTCAAACCTAAAGATGATTCATTCATTTTTTTTAACTAAAACAGAAAAAAAATTGTTATGAATCCCATAAATAAATATTACCCTAAGAAAAAATTGCTTCATTAAAATATAGGGTTGTCAATCATCCCACAAAATGCAG
Organism: Acanthosepion pharaonis; assembly: GCA_903632075.3. Classification (NCBI taxonomy): domain Eukaryota; kingdom Metazoa; phylum Mollusca; class Cephalopoda; order Sepiida; family Sepiidae; genus Acanthosepion; species Acanthosepion pharaonis. Next base: position 361,566 of record CAHIKZ030001858.1, read on the forward strand.
GACTGTCCTGCATTTTCATGCTGAAGAACATATCCTACATTAATGGATGCAAGATATATGTTTATCCCACATTTTGAGAACTGATTATTCTTTTTAAAAATCAGACATAAATTTTGTGTCTTTTAAAGATTTACTTAACACAAACAGATGGATGTCTCTGCCTGCCTCTCTCTCATTCACAATTCATATCACTCAAAAATACCAAAATTACTAAATTCAGTTTTGTGAGTCCGTGGACCCTTGGTTGAGAACATGTCCATGGGGAGCAAAAAACATGTAGTTAGGAAACAACCCGCAGTCCCACATTTTTATTTTAAGGATGTGGCAACCTTATTAATTTCATAAGTGAATAAAAAGTATTTAATGCTTAAAAATTTTTTTATTCAAAATCCTGCGATTTTTCTTCACAAATTACAACAAATATACAGTACACTTTAAACAAATGTAAATTTCTGATAATAGTCAAAATAAACATTTACTATTGCATCTTTTATAAATGAACTATTGACACTTTCTCAGTCATATACATTCTTTACTTAGAAGTCTTATAGCAGGCTTTCTTTTAAAAAATATCACAGAGGGGGAGATATGAGAAAACTACCCAAAATGGCTATGCAAAAGTTTTTGGCCTTCTCGCATAAACCAAGATAGATGTAATGCTTTAAAAGTGTGAAATGTCTGAAAGAAGAAAATTTATTACCGCATATTAATTTCAAGAGGTTAATGTACATTGCTTATAGTTTGTGAGGCTTCTCTTTGCTTAAATAACAACTTCACTGCATCTGGGAAGGGATGTAGAGAAAATTCATAGCTATGAGATGCCATTCTTTGAGCCCATAACTCTTCAAGATTGTGTGCATTCTTTTAAGAAATTCTGTTATTTAGTTCTGCTTATATTTGTTTAATGATAATTGGTGGCACTCTTGAGCTGGCCAATCTTCCAATATGGTGACTCAATTCTGTTACATGACTCATAGCATATCATCATGCCAAAAAATCTCAGCTTTATCCAAATTTGGCATCAAAAAATTTATCAGAAACTGAATATATCTGGCACTATTCAAACTACCATCCATTTTAATCATCTTTCTTCAACCATTAGTTTTTATGCATTTCCAAAGCATTAAATTCCTCCCCACAAACATCAACATTTCCAACATGTAACATGGATAATATTGTCTTTAGATGTTTGATTTCTTAGTTGCTAAGCACAACATTAGTCCATGTTCTCATAAGATGTACTTATTGCTATCGACTGGCACCGAATTGGACAAGTTATACTCATCCGTGCATTTTTCTTAGGATCTACTTTTAGAATACCAATCAGTTTCGATAGTGCATCTTTTAAGGTATCCACATCTTTATCAATCCAAAATGCCTCCAGTGCTTTGAAACTTCAAGAGGAATTCCGAGATGCTGCTTCCTGAAATGCCAAGTTCTTTAGCAAGTGCTCTTTGGCTCAACTTCTCTGCCATTCTTGGGATAATTTTCACCATGATTTCAAGAAATGAAAAAATAGAATCATCAAACTAGAGATTTAATTATAATTTTTAAACGAAGTGTTGATGTGAAAACAAAATTTGCAGATTATCAGTAGAATCATTAAACAGAAAAACAAAAAAAAAATGAGGTAGCAAGGGTTACACTGGCTACCTCATTTTTGGCTTCAGTCTAGGAAGATCTCCATCCACTAACACCATATCACTACAGTACTGGCTGAATACATAGCTATGGTGCCTAGATGGTGGGCATTGAGCCTACAAGAAAATTCATCTGCTTTTTGACAGGTCTTCTTTTTAATCCTGCTGGGTGTCTAACCACCAGCAAATAAGTCTGGTGAGGGTGGGGAGAACCAGTTTAGACACTGATGACCAAACTATGTAGTACTAGGTTACATTGTACCAGCAACACTCAAAGAGCAACCCGACATAGTGTGTGTGTATGTGTGTATATATATATATATATATATATATATATATTTTAGTGAATATACATAAAATCGAATGTCAGTAGTACAACTTAGAGTTTCTTGCAGTCTTCAGGTGCTGACTGTTATTCACTAGTATATACTTATAGCTCTTGTTATATAACACTGTATTTATAATCCATGAGGAAGAAATATATTTATATGTATATGCAAGTATATGTATGTATAGTTATCATACCCATACCTGTATAGAGAGAGAATTAATACAAATAAAAGGTTTGTCACTTAGCTGATTGATGTTACCTTCATCATCCCGATTCCAGAGTTTCATAGACCAACCTTCCAGGAATCACTGTCCACTCATTAGAGGGTATCAGTAATTGACTGCTATACTTCTTGTTCTTTCTTTTTTATATGCACTTTTCATTGGTTCAAGTTTTTTTTTAATAGTGTATGTGTGCGTATGTGTGAATATATATAGAATGTCATGGTTATTCGTCCTTTCCATTGTTTTTTTTTCCTTTACACTCACTCCTTAACCATTTTTCTCTTTTTCCTTCAATTGTAGCCATTTTGACTTCCAATTGTCCTAGGTATGATGATAAACTACATCTAGCAGCAAGGCTTCTGATTGAGAGATTAGAGGTTTTAAGGAATATACAACCACCTATTTGTTGCTATTGTTCACAGGTCTAAGAACCTGTTAGGGTCCCAGCTATGGGAAAATAGTGAACCCATTGGGTGAAGGTCATTCAATGACACTCCAACATCTTATTCTTTGCACCAACTTCCTTCACTTTAAAAATTTCATGCACAGGCATTGCACAATGTTTTGGATGATCTTATTGGGTGGTAATCATTTGAAGCAGGATGACCATGCTTGATAGGCAGCTATTACACACGCACACACACATATATATATATATATATATGAATTACATAAAAATGAAACTCAGTTTTACCCCATTTATAATGCCATTTCGCTCCTAGAGAGAAAAATTCCCTGGAGCTTGTCAATACTAAAAAGTTTGATTTAAAAAAAAAAAAAATCAGGGAAATTCACTCTCTAGGAGCAAAATGGCCATATAAATGAGGTAAAATTGAGTTTCATTTTTCATGTAATTCATTTCTATGCTCTATAATAAATATATTGAGCTCTCTTTTGTGCATCAGTTTTAATATTTTATTAGGATTCACTTGGATTACTTACCCATGGATTTTTACCTATATATATATATATATAGGCACACACCCCTGATAGAAGTTTACATTAGTTTAAAGTAGATAAAGAGTTTTGGATAATAACGTATAAGGCTTGGTTAGAAATCAATGTCCTAATAAGAGGCTTAAATGGGAACATTTTAAAGATGTTTGATGAAATAATATAAATGATTATAGAAAATTGCTCTAAGAAATTCTGCCACTTACTATGTATCTGAAGTCTTCTACTGCCTCCACAAACTTGAACTGGGTTTCCAGGACAGGGCAGATTGCATTCAAAATTAGAAGTTTTTCTCAAATTATCATAAAGTTGTCCACATGCACATTGAGACCTGAATGAAAACAAAATGGAGCAATTCAAAAAAGAAAATATTTTGGACAGAAAATATATCAAGGTTTCTTTCTATTGGTTGAAGCAATTAAATTTAAAGAAAGTCAAACAAATTCAATTTTCAAAAGGTAAGCAAAAATACATGAAAATTTATTTTTAAAATAAAAAATATGCAAACATTTTCTTTGTATGTTCTAAATATTTTAAGCAATACATTTCCAATTCAAAATATGAAGAAATCATTTATCAAAATATTCCCGTTAGATAAATAACGCAATTAACATAGACAAATATTTAAAGCTATGATCATAAATATTCTCTGTCATGAAGAAAATGAGAGAATGACAACAAAAATGTTCCGATGTTTAAAGATTTGTACTTTTTTTTTAAATTTAATAAAAAGTAAAAAGGATTTTTGTTGTTGTCTTTCTGATCTTGGAATCCACACTGATAATAAACTTAAATCATTTACTCAGAGATTTGGAACTGATAAAATATACTCATACTGTAATATGGATTTAATATAAGAAACAGGCAATCTATTCTATCAAACTACCAGTAAATTATGATCTGATATGAACTTCATTACCATATTAAATAATTGAGTGTACAGAAAAACTTCAGAGGTTGGCCAAGAACAGTATTTATTGTTTACATGTTTTCAGTTTGAAGTGAAGTCTTTAGCTTTGCATTGTGTATTTTTTCTGTTGGTTATTTTCTTTGCTTCTAAATTTTTATCTATTTCTTTTAGACTTGTATTACTTCATCAAGTGGAAATATATTTTCATTTAACTTTTTCTCTCACTGAACTCTGAGTATTCATTAGTGTTGATTTCACTTTGTTGGGAATGACTATTTTGTATCTAAATACAAAATTGTGGCACAAGACCAAAGGTGAAGTAAGGAAAGGCTGGTACTCAGTAACTATCCTAGTCAATCACAATCATGAGCCATTCATTCTTATAATATTCTCAATCACTACAAGAACTTGTCCATCACCTCCCAATTCTATATGTACCACAATACCACATATTCACAAGCAAACTACAAAACACCCCTTGATGTAAAAATTTGTGCAGTTCATAGTGTTTCTCCCTGCCCCCTATAAAAATATATAAAATTTTCATGATGCATGTAATGATGGGGGAGGGATAGAACCCAAAAAGAAACTAAAGAATGAAACAAAATATTTAAACTAAAACACACTCAATGACTGAAAAACATTTTCTCCTCCCCTTTTATAGGCAGAAGTCCACACATGCTGGGATATTTTTCTTAGTCAATAAAATAGGTTGGTTTATAATTTGACTTGGCTCAGTTCAGATCTCCCTTATCTCAAAGATAGACCACTACCTTCACTTGTCTAACCTTGCTTTTGAGTGTAGATGCTAATTCTTAGTTTGTAAAATTTTTGCCTTCTTACCTGTGGATTTGCTTTTGCATATACTGTTTGCTTACTTAATATTATTTCAGTCTTTGTTCCTTTTTCTTTTTATTGCAAACTTTATTAATTCTGTTTGTTGGACAGTTCTGGTATTTCTTTTTGCATTTGACCATGGTCACTAACTCATTAAAACAGAACAACATGTCACCAATACAACTGGTACAATGTAAAACAGCTTATGTCCACATCATGTTGAAACACCAGTTCCCATGTGATAACCAAAGTTAAGCAGCATCAAGTCTGGTCAGTACCTAGATAGGTTACTGTTTGGGAATACTACATGTTCTAATTTTGGATGTGTGGGCGGTGTAATATAATGGCTCAGAATTGTTAATTGGATAGCATAGTTCCAATTCCATTTGGGTTTTGTGATATTCATTTATGTGCAAATAATCTTGGGAAAGGTATGAATCCATCTCTTCTTCTCCCAGCTATGGGTTAATTACCTCTAAAGAAAAAAAATAAATAAAAAGAATCTTACAAATCTAAAAAATATATATTTTCTGGTTTTAAATAACATGATGCAGTTGATAAGCAATAGAAAATAAATCAAACAATGTAAAATGTATACTGCATCAGTAATGCCCATATATATTTCCATGAAGACTACAACTAATACAGGGAGCAAAATAACCCTGTTGGATAGAGCAAGTTTTTAGCTATAAAATACTAACTGTGCTCAGATCAACTGTTTGGTTTCTATAAAACTTCAGCAAGTATCAATGCATATAATTTCTTTCTGGAAAGGAGGAACCTCTAACATCATCGACTACAGGTCAAGATTTTATTGTGGATTGTGGATTTGATGGTATCTCTACAATTGTCCTCAGGAAATGTGCTCCTGAATTGGTTTCTGTTCTTTCCAAACTCTACAATAAATGCCTTGCTGCTCCTCACTTTCTAGCTTATTGGAAATTCTCCTTTGTAGTTTCTGTCTTTAAGAATTCTGGTGAACCTTCTGATCCCTTGAATTATCCCCATATTAATCTCTTACCTCTTTTTTGGCAAAGTACTAAACACTCTAATTAATACCAAATAGGTTAAGTATCTCACTTCACACAACCTTCTTTCAGATAAACTATGTTTTTTGTCTCTCCAGGTCTACCACTGAAGTGTTAATGGATATTACTGAATGTGTCTATCAATGAGGCTCAGACTGTGGCATTAGATATCTTGAAGGGTTTGACATGTTGGCCTTCTCTATAAGCTCAAGGCTTAATATTTAGCTTCTTTTTTTTATCAATTTCACCCCAAAATGTACTAAAGCCACAAGGACACACTAACCAGGAAGACAGCAGAAAGCAATTGAAAATTGCATTTAAACTTTTACAGGCTAAAGTTAACTGGAAAGCATGAAACCGGAAGAGATTTCCACAAATGAGAAGTGTGAGAAACGAAACTGTTAGCATAGAACTTATAATTACATCTAGCCAATACAACTGTATATTGTTTAATCCTCAACACTAGCCTAGTTCTGCATTTAAATTCATAAAATCTAAGTACAGTAACAAAGAGCTGATCCAAACAGTTGTCATGAAAGTATTTATAGAAAAGGCACAAGGAGGCAACATTACAATGGTAGGAAAGTGAAGACAAGATGTGAGATCAGAACCAATAATATTGCAGATTCTTTAGATTTTAACAGCTTAATGCAATCATTCTTAACAAATTGTGTAAATGAAAGTTGTACTGGACAGACAGACATATTTGTAGATGCTTTCACATTAAGGTAAATGTCCCTCAGGGCTCTATCCTTAGACCTACTTTGTTTCTCATCTTCATCAATCGCATTCTACTTTGTTTCTCATCTTCATCAATGACCTTCTACTTTGTTTCTCATTTTCATCAATGACCTTCTACTTTGTTTCTCATCTTCATCAATGGCCTTCCTGATATTATCAGTTCCAAACTTCATATTTAGGCTAATGACAACTATTTACTTTTGTCATAATAAAAGTCCGACAGATATGATAAAGTAAAATTGGCACTTGATCTCAAAAATGACCTTCACTCAGTTGTTAAGCGAGACAAGAAATGGTTTGTTAATTTTAAATCCTCCAAAATGAAACTGCTACATATTAGTCATCTTGGAGAACCCTTTTTACCTTCCATCAGCATGGCTGATACTAATCTCCAGAAAAGCAACTCATTGTGCCTTCTTGGGCTCACACTTTCCACTGACATGAAACGGAATGATTATATTGAATCAATTACTAGGTCTGCTGTGAGGAAAGTTGGTTCACTATGTCATGTTAGACAATTTTTCTCATCAGAATCCATCTTGCACATTTGTAAATTCAACCATTCGTCTCTGCATTGAATATGCTGGCATATTTGGTCTGGTGTTCCTGCTATATATATATATATAAAGATTCTCGACAAAATACAAAGAATGGTCTGTAATGTAATTGATCCTAACCTGATATCTTGACTTCATTCAGTCACATGGCTGTGATGTGGCTTCCCTCTGTCTTTTTTATAAATATTTTCATAGCAATTGTTCTAATGAGATCTCTCTTTGATGCCTCAACTGCATGGATTTAAGCATACTACTAGATTGGCAATTATGTCTCACCATTTTACTGTTGAATTACCAAGATGTAACTGTAATTTTCATTCTAATAGTTTCTTTTCGCATACTTCTTGCCTGTGGAACTCTTCTGGTTTCTTGCTTCCCTGTCACCTACAATCTTCAATAGTTTATATGCAATGCCAGTTGCCATCTTTTGTCTTCCTGAATCCTGTTCTTTTATTTTCCTTTCTGCTCACTAAAGTCTTTTCATTGTCTTTCACTCTGGAGTAAAATATATATTTAGTAAAATATGACAAACTGGAAAGCTTTTTTGCTTTTCCAATTTATCATATTTTTCTAAATACTGTTTGTTGATATATAAAATGAAACATTGTGATAACTATAACAAAGATGAGGACAATAGTCTGAATGTAAATAATGTAAATAATTTACTGCCATACCACCAACATTTATCTCTAATGTCATGGACAGACTGAATAAAATAGGAGGCACTACTTTCAAAATGACATCTGTAATAGTTTTAGCATATTCATAATGTAGGTATATTTTATCTTATATCATGAGAACATTGATTATTATAGTTTTTTTCCTCGAAGAATATTGATAATTATTTTACAAAACAATCAGTTAATTATGAGCTAAAAAGTATTTTCCTGGCTTCTATCAGTTTTTAAAATTACTACTGTTTTATACTTGTAAAGGAAAAATTTGTTTCAAATTACATTCTTATAAATCTGAAAAATAAATTCTGGTGCCATAAAACTTAAGCCACATCCACAATTTTCAATTTAAGTAAATACATTGTCAGTGAAAATATCATCATAGAATAATTTCTCTAGTTATTCTAAAGTTCTCAGCCCAACCCACTTTCTAAAACAGACAAAACATCAAAATTCTAAAGGGAATCCCTTCTTGGTTGACCTAAGAACTTTTCAGCAGCCACTTTATAAATTAAAACATAATTGTTCCTTTTAATCAACCAACAAAAACTTAGCAAGCTGTTTTTAAAATTTTCATGTTAGATCTTTGAATTTTAAAATCAAATAGATATAAAGAAATGTTCATGATCATGAAAACATTATATAAATATTATAGTTCTACTAGCAATTGGGATTGCAGCTCATTTGATAAAAGATCAAGTATTTTAAATAGTTGTAATGTATCATTAATTGGAATGTCTTTCTTTTTCTTGCTTAGCAGGTAATAGCCTGAAGCCTATTGAGTCAAATCTGTGTTTTGTATGGTTATAAGACTGAATCATCTAAATTGTAGGTGGATATGTAAAAGAACATGACAAATTAGTTCATAAATGATAAGAGTAATTATTAAAATTGGAAGTTGGGTGAGAAACCACTAAGTCTTGGAGCCTGATTCAGTAGAATGGATAACAACAAATATAATTTATGATGAGTCAGTTTGGCTTAATTAATATTTATTCTTAGCCTTTTTTAATTTATCATCTTACATTCTTGAAAATGCAAAGGTTCTCAAATTATTAAATTTCAATTCCTTTATTTTGCTTGTTAACATTGTTTTAAAGTTGCCATTTTGTTCTAATACAAACAAATCTAATTCTATATGGAGGTGGAAGGGAGTGAAAAAATTTGAAGAAAATAATATAAAAAATATCAGTATTTATCTTCTTAACTAAATGTCCACCAAAAACAAAGCTTGGGGTTGTTGTGTGAACCAATAACATCAAGAAGTTGCCTTTCTGATAACTCAGTTATGGTGATATTTGAACCTAGGTGTCATGATCAGAAACTGAACATTCTAATCACTTTGCTGCATACCCATAAAAAACTGTATATAGACAAAAATTGTTCATTATCTAAACATTTTTCTTGCTAATTAAAGAAAAGGTTATAAATAAAAATTCAGGTAAACAAAATCCTTTCATAACATTTTGTAACTGTTTAACATCTAATTTAATAAATGTTTATAACAGAGAACATAATTATTTGCAACTTTCACTGACAAAGTCTAAAATATTGTTTGTGTACCAGAATTGGGAAAAATATTCACAAATAATCTTTCAGTTAAATAACATCATATACAGTCATATCTAAATTCAGATTGAGCATGAAAGATAATCATAGAAAAGCAATGAAAACTAATAAAATTAATGAAATATTATTTCAATGTTGTTTCCAAATAAAGACAACAGTTATTGGCTTGAAATAGACATAAGGCAAATTGTATTTGAAAATAAAAAGAAAACCAGTTATATTAAAAGTTAAAATGGCTATCAAGAATAATGCTAACTTTCAAAGAAAAAGACAATCTAAATAAATATTGTGTCAAGTTTTGAGATGAGTCACACTAATGATGTATTTGGACAACTATTCTTATTCCTCTATGTTTTGGTTGATGTATTCTTTCAATTCATCCAGTAAAAAGGAGAGATCAGAGATTCCTGCAGGCAAGAGTTAACCATTGCTTACCATTATCTCTAGTAACATCTCATATCGACATGGGATTTTGCCTTTTCACAAACAGGGTCCTTAAAACAACACCATTAAAAGGCAACCATTTGGCTCAGGTATGTAGATGACACCTTCATAGCTTGGCCCCACCAGGAGAATGGAGAAACATTATTGGATCATATGAACTTCATTAAACCAACAAAAGAGATCAGTATAACAAGAAAATATAAATAAATCAAAATAAAAACAACAATGACATTGCATACTCAGAATTGGGTTTTAAGCAGCCATAGACAAAAATCTAACATGTTTTTGAATTTTAATTTAAACCATTCTGTGTAAAGAAAAGTACAAGTTGTCTTCAATACTTTCTGGTGTCAAATGGACTAAATATGTGCAATTTCCTTTGAAGGAACAATTCTTTGTTTCAAATAACCCTGTTTATAGAAGCACAAACACTGAGGATAATAACATTAAGGTTACTAGTGAGCTGATATTGCATAAATGAGGGGGTGCTTATAATAAAAGCCTAACGGATTTGCGGATATCATTAGGGTAGCTTTCCTCAGCAAAACTATTCAATGAAACTTTCTTACAGAATATCAACTTCCTTTGAGAGGAAACCATGATCAAAAGCTATGTGCATAATCTCCAATATAGCTGTGGTATGAAATATAAAGAAATAACTACAGCTGACTGCTAAAGATTAAAATTGAATATTGAAATATCACACTCCAATATGATACCAATTAATTAAACATAACTGAACATATATAGAAAGACATGACATTGCCATCCTTGAAGTGAGGTGAAAATAATAGAGAACCTCACTGGGTAGTGTTTAGCATGAAGGAGCCCTATAGAGAAGGTTGGGAATCACTGACTTTGTTTATGCAGTTTAAGATGATATAAAATCTTGTGCAAATTTAAAAAAAAAAATTAGTGTCTGTGAGGTGGGGGGTGAGTTTGCTGAGAAGAATTACCATAGGTATTGATCTACTCAGTATGTACAGCTAAATTTCTTTTTTGTCACACTCATGAATTAATGCTGTCTGCAGACATCTTTAAACTTATACTTATCTATAATAGCCCCCCCCACACCACCACTCTCCTTGACTAGCTCTACCATACTGAAAGAAGGCTGAAGAACACTTTAGTTGAAACCAATGAAGAAAGCAGTACCTCAGAGCAAATACAACTTTGTCACCCCCAGCTTAGTTACCCCTGAAAGGTTTTACTATATGTTTTGTGAGTTATTACCCATTGAATGACAATAGCAAAGAATAAATTAACACTTTACCCAGGCCAAAAATAAAGGACCAACATCATAATTGTAAAAATGGAAACTAAGTGAATTAGACCACAATACTAAGTAGACTTACATAATTTTCAAATCATTTTGCTACTAATGTTATCCAATAATGTTATCTCTCTATGTAGCAACTAGAGTAAATCAGTGCTATATCTTGAGTTCAGAATTCCAGAACTCACTTGGAAAGCCATTAATTTTTGGTAAGGTCCATAGATTATGAAACAGACAGAGAAAAAGACTAGATCTTAGGTTTACATAAAAAGAAATTTTTTTACAAAACTGTTATTCTACAGATGATGTATAAGCTGTTGTGAATATGGATTATCTCCTCTTAGATAATCCAAGCTATAAAAGCTGTATACTTCCGCTGTCAAGTCAGATGAGTAGTAGTATTCTTAATTGAATAAACGATTACTAGACAGAATCTCTTGTCCTGTTTTCATTACATTTTATTCAATTAAGAATGGAACAATTTATGCGACCTGAGCGACTTACCACAGATCCAGAAAGCGATTCAGCCGACAAGTGCTGGAAACATTGGCGGGAGACATTTACAAATTTCACCGAGGTTCTACATTCAGAAAGACCGGGACGTCCCATCAATAAGCATGCGCTCCTAACCAACTACCTGTCTCACACAGTCAACAAAATTATCTCGGATTGCGTTACCTACGAAGAAGCAATCGATGTACTGAACGCTACATAACAATCTCTGTCACCCGGGCATTACTCGAATGGTTCATGCTGTGAGGTGTAGAAACTTGCCTTTCTCAGTGGAGGAGGTAAAAAGAATTACAAATTCTTGTCGAACGTGTGCTGAAATAAAGCCTCGGTTTTATAAACCCCAAACTGGCGTTTTAATAAAAGCAACACAACCGTTTGAAAGACTCAATCTTGATTTTAAAGGACCGCTACCAAGTAAAACAAGGAACAGATATATATTAACGGTTATCGACAATTATTCACGGTTTCCTTTTGCCTTCCCTTGTTCAGACATATCGGCTGCTGCAATTATACAATCCCTCTGCTCACTGTTCGCCATCTTTGGAGCCCCTGCCTATATACATTCGGACGAGGGGCTTCTTTCATGTCAGAGCAGCCGCAATTTCTACAGGAACGAGGAGTAGCTATAAGCGGACAACTCCCTACAACCCTAAGGGTAACGCCAATGCGAAAGATATAACGGCATTATTTGGAAGACCGTTCAATTGGCTGCCTCAAATAACGGATGTTCAATTGATAATTGGGAAAATCTCCTTCCTGTCGCATTATACACCATTCGTTCCCTATTGTGTACCGGGCCCGAATGCCACCCCCACACAAAAGGTTTCTACCTTTTTCAGCGACGGAGTTCGCGGGAGCTTGGCTTCCATCTTGGCTCTCTCGACCCGGTACTGTGTTTCTGAGATGACATGCACATTGCACCAAGAACGATCCCTTGGTGGACGAGGTAGAGCTTATAGAGGCGAACCCTCAGTACGCTTTTAGTACGACATGCAGATGGTAGAGAGTCTAATGTGTCTCTCAGGGACCTAGCACTGGCCGGAGACATACCCGGACCGTGGATAGCCCCTGAGGACAGACCAACTACCCCTGACACTGAAGCCCCTCCGGAAGAAGATCATGGCACTGAAATTGTTCCTGACATGCTGTCTGACGACACTGTTCCGTTGAGGCCCTGTCAGACACTTCCGGATGGGCCAACACCTGAAACCCTGACAGATGAAGGGCTAGCACCGAATAAACGTGTTCATCCAGAGACTGACTCTGACGCTGAACGGCCTGCTCCTCTGAGAAGGAAACATTTCGAGCAAGGTATTTTAGAGCCCACAGACAGGTTCGCACTGAAGAGCCTCCCTGTTCGAAAGTACTCCGACCACGAATCATGGACTGCCGAGGCGGCCACTGCGAACTCGTAGGGAGCCTGGACATTTAAGGGACTTTCTTCCCTATCAGTGAGAAATTTGGTGGGGAGAATGTTGTGAATATGGATTATCTCCTCTTAGATAATCCAAGCTATAAAAGCTGTATACTTCCGCTGTCAAGTCAGATGAGTAGTAGTATTCTTAAATGAATAAACGATTACTAGACAGAATCTCTTGTCCTGTTTTCATTACATAAGCTATAAATGAATATTTTGCACCCCCTTCACATCTGTGCCTAGAGATGAATGCTTCCCTCCATCTTGCTATTTTTTGTGATGATAAGAAGACTTAGTCCAAACAATTTATACAATAATAATCAAAACAATTCTTATGAAGAGTTCATACAGAAAATAACATAATTGGTTATTTTCCTTTTTTTTTTAACATGGTTGTTTACAAAATGCATCCTTCAATGTACCATCATGGTGTATTCTCTTTGAAATAGCTTTGAATCAATAACAGAGACATGAAAAATATAACCTTAAGATATGTAAATATTCAAACAAAATTTTTTTTGTAAAATTCAATGGTGGCTGAAATCTTTAACTGGAACTGCCAATAAAATAGGAATGAAAAATCTTTAGAAGTTTCTTCTTCAAGGTGCAACAAATAAAGGTGGTGGTGGAAAATGGTTAATCAAAGTTGGAGACTAATCCATGAAAACATAAAATATTACAAATATTTAACAAATAACTATATATAAATAACAGCTTTGAATGCAGGCTCTGGAATAACTAAGTTGAAAGCTTTTCAATCATTCATTATTTATCAATGTAAAATGCGGCATAAAAATTTGTCAGAAACAGCTGTTCTCATCCATTTAAAAAAAATGAAAATAATCTATCATCATGTTGACTAAAAGTGCAAAAATGGGTTTATTGTTATCTTGCTATAGGAACGTATACAGTATTCTTTAAATCTGAGACCCAAATATCTTGTCTTCATGGAGAGATGCTACAAATGATAGGATTGCAAGAAAGAAAAAAAATGTTTTTTAACAAAAATATGAAATCATATCAAATATTCAGTTAGTCTTGGATTTAAAACATCTTTCAATAAAGCTGCTGGGTGAAATATATAAACTATCAAATGTCAAGTCATCAAAATATTAAAAGAAAAATATAACAAAAATGAAAGATTTGATATGATACTCTTCATATTAAAAGTGTGTATCTTTCTACCTTCTGACATGAGAGGTGCATTAGGCTCAAGAAGAAAAATATATTAAATGAAACTTCATCCACTTCAAAAGAAATAGAGGGGTAAAAGAAATAATAAAAATCAAAACAGCAACCTTTTCTTTTGTCTCCTTCTTCAGTCACTTACTTTTCTTTTCATTTTCCTCTAGATAATATATATATATATATATATATTAATTATGACAAATGTCATTTTAGTTGGCACACGTGTTTGAGCACACAGCGTTGGTCTTTTTTTTTTTTAAAACAATTCCCAGTGGCATACAGAACAGAAAATCTTATTAAAGAAAATATACTTCTAGGCATTAATTAATAATAGCAAATATATAATGGCTTGTTAATTTTAACACCACCAAATTGAAACTGCTCTCTTTTAATCATTTTAGAGAACCTTTTTTACCATCTATCAACATGGCTGATGCTAAACTCCAGAAGAGTGACACATTGCGCCTTCTCAGACTAATGTTTTCCACTGAAACAAAGTGGAATAAATATATTGAATTGTTAGGCCTGTTACTAGAAAAGTTAGTTCATTGTGTCATGTTAGATTCTGGCTAGAACAGTTGTCTATCTTATAAGTCTATGCCTTGAATATTGTGCCACATCTACTCTGGCTCATCAAATGTCAATCATCTTCTGTTTTCTTAATTCTTTTATTGGTCTCTATCCTTGATAGATAGATAGATAGATAGATTTAGTGGATACACATTTTTGAGTAAATCATTGATTTCTTTTAAATAGTATAATCTTCTATCAGCCTGGGTTTTTCAAGAGTTTTTAATAATGAAAATGTGTCCTTCAGCGGGGTTTGAACCTGTTGTCCCCCTTATATAGGGGAAACCATTGTATAGTCCAGCATGATTTCTGATCTACTCAACCACAAAGGATTTTCACAGTAAAATTTTTGTCTACTGGATACAAAAATCATTTCAAGATTTGTGCTTCGAAATATCTCAATGAGAGATGTGCTTTCCTTCATAAGGATAACTGAATCTTGCTTTGATGTAAAGTCCATGGCTGACCTGTTTAAAAGCATACCAGGTTATATCATGGTTTTCCTTACATAAAAATGGACACAGGTTCAAAGCCTGCTGAAGAGCACATTTTCTTTATTAAAGACTCCCCAAAAACCCAGACCAGTAGCCAAAAAATATACTGCTTAAAAACAGAGATGTCCACTCAAACACTTGTATCTACTAAACATAACAGATGTAGTAATAATGCCAGATTATAAATAAAAATCCATTAATTCCTTTATAAATATATATATATATATATATATATATATATATATATATATATATATATATTAGTAAAGCCCAAGATGTTGTATAGGCAGTGTAATGGTAATTAGTACAATAAATTGAAACCAGCAAGCCATGTCCTAGTCTGTTATGATCACTTTTTCACTAATGCCCTTGAGAGAGTCATGAATCCACTTCCTCTCTTCAAACTTCAAACTATAGGTTAAATAGCAGTGCAGAATGAGTTCTCTATCTTTGAGGCAGTTTAGGAGAAGGACAAATCTCAATTCAAAAACTGGAGAATGCAATGGGAATTCATGGCAATACACAAACAAAACAAGGATCTATAGAGTGTCATGGTCACTTACATTCTGAAAGAACATGACAAATTATGAAAAAAAAAACGAAAACAATAATTAAAAATTGCTGTAAAATTACAATTAAAAGTTTCATATAACAGAAAATTTCAGGCATTATTTTAAACATAAGAAACTACACTGAGCCTTGGGTAAAGTGTTGGTAATCCTGCCATTTTTTTTATGTGTATTATGTCAGTTAAAACTGAAATATGTGTAAGTGTAGCTAAATGAGTTTATATTCCTCTGATGCTGCTTGTACAACAGCGAATGTGCCTTCTGAATACACTGTTCTTAAATTCCTGCACACGTCACCAACGTAATAATCGTTGTTTCTCACTGCTTCAGCCCTCTTTTATCATGCCAATGCTACATCCGACTGACCAGTCAGCATTCGTCACTTCATCTTCAGTCAGTCAGTCACTCACTCAAATAGCATCCTCCAGTCTGACCAATCAGCATGCGAACCATGCTAAGCTGCATAAAAGCCAACATCACAGAATATACCCTTCTGGAATAATCTAAAATGTTAGATTCATGACATTTTCAAGGAACAAAACATCGCTGCTACATGTCATATATCGAGGTAAGGAACTTATTTTCCTTTGCACTAGATGCAAGCCACTCTGACTTGCTTATGTCTGCATAGTCATTCACTACAGGAAGAATTATGCTAATTTATAATTTACAATAGTTATTCAATTATTAACAACTTTTGTGATAAGTATTACAAAACATAATAAGTGTAAAAATGTATAAATTGACATAACGTTTTAAAAAGAATGTGTGTGTGAGAGAGAGAGAGAGAATAAATGCTGGGAAATTTCCATACAAAGAAAATGCTTAAAGTGAAAGAGAAATGGTTTATGAAGAATAGGACCTATAAAAGTTGTTGCTAACAATCATATAGAGACAAATTAAATTTTGGGGACACAATGAGGAAATATGGCTTGGAGAATTTAACACTCATAGGGTTATTAATCTACTTGATGAGTTTGATAGCAGAATAAGTAACACAAAGCCAAAGAGAGGTTATAAAGGAGTGAGAGCAATAAAAAAAAAAAAACAAACAGTAAGTTGTGGAGAGCAGGGACCACCCACATTGTGAAAAATAGAGAGTGTGTGTGTGTGTGTGTTTTGCTTGAGCAACTTGCTCAACTGCTTATGGTATCAAATTAAGGATCAAATCAGAACATGGCAACAAACTTGATCATTTATCAATTTCTAGTAAACACAAAAAAATAGTATAAACTGTAATTTTCTCATTAGACAAAATTAAAATCTGTTCACTTGAAATATTTATTGGGTTAAAAATAAATGAATGAGTTAAATAAATAAATAAATACTGAACATTATTTTTAATTAAATCCTAAATGGCATTTTGTTTCCATATTATGTGAGTGTGGCTCAAAAGTTTTTGGCCTAACCCACTTGACAAATCTAACTAAATGACCAAACACCAGAATGTTTAATTTATTTTTTTTTAATCCCTTTTTTGTTTGGCTGACAACTTTTCAGAGAAGTAAGAATGCAATTTTAAGCATTAAAAAAGATTATTTATTTTCTTTGTTTGTTTTGAATCAAAGGGAACAACAAGATAAACGATTCGTGAAATAAAAAAAAAATAAAAAAAAATGGACCTTTGCCTAAAAGATAACTGCTGACGGAAATTAAAACACTATCTATGGCACCAACAAAATTTACTTCAAACTCAAAAACAGGTGTAGAAAAAAATCATCTACTTAATTTAGCATGTCATGGTACAGACAGGAAATTGATTTATAACATTGAAACTTACTGCACACACACACACATAAATAAATATATATATGTGTGTGTGTGTGTGTGTGTGTGTGTGTGTGTGTGTGTGTGTGTCATATATAACATACAGCTTTATTAAAAGTGCGCATAGATATTTTTAAAGGAATATAAAAATATAATGCTGAAAGCTTTTTCTTTCAGGAAAGATTAATGTTTTACTAATGTTTCTCTGAATGACACATTTACATCTAAACCATAAATAAAGCCTCACAATCTAAAACTGCAAACCGAGTCTATAAAATCACTTGTAATGTGTTTTATAACCTTAGGAAAGAATTCACTTTATGTAGGTAACATTATTATAGAATAAACATTTTTAAATCTACAAGTTTACTTGAAAAAACTGAAATAAGTTCTCAAAATAATTTCTTTTAGGTTTTTAGTCACTGCAAGAGAGCTCCTTGAAAGTTTACCCAATCAGTCAACAAAATATACTGGCAGATACAAAGCAATTGTTTTTATGTTTAACTAGCTTAAAAGCTGCCCTATCAGTTGGCATCTAAGCTAGCTCCTGTGGAGGGTTCTTGATTGTACCTTCATCACAATAAGTAGGGAGGAGTAGATGCAATAGGCAACAATAAACTACAGAAGAACTCAAAATTGATTGCTGCATTTAAGTATTGCATTAATATTTAACCTTACCTTTTAACAGTTCAATGATAATTATTCTGCCACCACTTAATTTGATGTACATAGGTCCTTACATTCCATACGAACAGTTATTTTTATTTCATGGGTGACTTTCACTGAATTTTACAATTAATTTCAATTATTCACAAATTTATTTATAAAAAAAAGTTATAAAAATTGTACTAAAAAATTCATCACAACAAAATTATGTACAAAAATCGCTGAAAACAATTGTAATAATGAAAACTTGGAAATCCAGAGTTTCAGGATTGCAGGTCTGGATTCGGCCCAGAATGTTTTTAATTTGCTCACAGAGTCAGCCTGATTCCAAAATGGTATAATATATTGGGCTATGGCCTTTAGGAGTGAAGTTGAAAAAGTGGGACACACTGACATTTGCATTTATTATATAGAAGATTAACGTTTATTTATATAAAGTGCTTTGTTATAGAAATCCAGTCAAGATTTTCCTTGTACTTCCTGTTCTTGTAATTTGGGAAAAATTTAGATAAGTCAACAAGGTTAATTATTTTTTTTTTTTTTAAATGAGTTTATGGAAAGAACTGGAGAGTCAATTTTCTTTTTTATTCATTTCTACAAGATTTCTTAGGTTCACATCAAAAGTTTTAAACTCAAAACAATTCTCAATCTTTCTACATTTAATGTTAATGGTGATTTTCTAAGGATAGCTAAGATGTGGTACAAGGCTGAAAGCATGAGGCACCCTGTGAAGATCAAACTCACTACTCAGCTAATTGATCTGGTAGAACAAGCTTGCTAACCATTGCACCACGTTGAAGTGCCCCATATCTAACGTTAATGGTACTTGAAGTTTTCCTTTTTGTTAACAGCAGGAGATTATATGCCAGATTATACAGAGTTTAAAATCCTTACAAACCACTGAATGTTATGATGGCATATAAAACAAGACAAGAAAAATAACTGTTGGTTGGTAATGGTAATATTAGAAGTTTCCTTATAAGGAAACATTAAACATTTACTGACCAAGCAGCCAGTGCTACTCTAGTCAGACTTTTCTTCACTCTCTGGTCATGGGGCTGGTGTCAAAGAGTAATATTTTCTTTCCGTAACTCTAAGGGTTTCCTTATAAGGAAATAATCAGCATTCATTAACTGAGCAGCCAGTGCTACTTTCAGTTGAAATTCATAAAAATCTTTCTCCTAAAACAATTTTTCAGGAAAATGGGTTTCTTAAGTCCACTGTTATCACCATTTCCAGTATTGACAGGGAGGTTTCCTTCCTAACTTCCTGTTTGAAGTAGTGTGAAATATCAACATCTCCATTATGTCATTATTTTCCTTTCTAGTGATATATATACTATCCATCTTAGTTGTTGCCACTGTTGGAAGTCTTCAAATGATGTGGTTTTTGCTATTTAAAACAGTTCTTTGTGATCCCGTAGTGCCACTTCACTAGGCTCAAAGAAGGATGCTCTTTTCTAAGATGTATCAGCTTCATTTGTGCAAAGTTATTTTTAATCATTGATTTTAGAAAGTAATTATATACAATTGACAGTTAGACATTTCTGAATGTTTGGCACCATGCATGACATCCATATGAAAATTTTGATCTGATAAGGTTATTTAAGAACAGGACTGAAGTTTTTAGGTTAATGTCTTGATTTTGAAGAAAGTGTATTGGGAAAAACTATCCCAAGAACAGCTTATTCTGTTTTAATTTCCTTATCTAATATATTAAATTTGTTATAATGATAGTAAATAAAATGTTACTGGAACTTTCTTTCTTCCTATTTAACCCAGTTCAAAACAAATTTTGTTTATCTTTTGTGCTTCTATTAGAAATTTATGAAATTCTAATATTTGGGATAGAAAGAGTGGGTTTTAGTGCCATCAAATATGGTTGATTATGCTTGCTGGTTCACTGTGTTCAGGTGAATCAGTTTGTCACTAAAGTTCATGAGTTTTTCCAAGAGGAAACTAATGCCTCTCAAAAGTCACAAAGATTATTTTTGACAGGCATTGCAATTAGACTTGACTTTCCTTTCTGAGACTGTCATCATCTCCTCCTTAAGTTAAATGTTCATGACTGTAACAATAAATATCTACAATTTCTTTGGAAACAATGTCTTCAATACAAAATGTTTACTTGGACCCCCCACAAAGAATTCTGCTTAGCTACACTTCATGCTTATTTTACAATTACCAAACTATTAATCTGAAGGTGAATCAAATTTCAGGTCACTGGGTACAATTCAATCCAGAATATTGCATAAAATCAGATATAATAAAATTGAAGTGTGTGGATTGGGGGAGGGGGGATCAACAAAATTAATATCAATAAGCGTCATGGAATGTTCAGTGAGTTTCAATGTAATCATTACTTTGGGATAAAGTTGTCAAATGATTGAATGAAAGAAAGTGTCTAATCTTCTAAGTAGCCGTCACTTTTCTTTTCTACTTAAGCAATTATGAAAAATTTGGTTAATGAAAAATTAATCGTAACATCATAAATAATGTTTTTGATATTCTTTGAAGAGAATGAAATTGGTTCTCACTCACATTTATTTGAAGCAATTAGTTCAAATTCATTTTCTCGTTTAATACAACCAATTAGTCTCCTTAAAAACACATGCCCTTTTAAAGAATTTGGGATTCTCTGTGGAATAAATGTCATTTTCTAAAACAATAATGTCCTGCAGATTCCTTTTGTGAGAGTAATATGTATGTATATCTAAGTATTAAGTTTTTTTTGAGGGGTGGGGGCTCATACAGTGATTCTCTTTGCTGAGCTTTCCAAACAATTTTTAAGGATGACTTTGGTTTAATAAATGTAATGTAAAAACTACCCCATATGGTTACACATTAACAGTCCTGAGTACACTATTGTGTGTTCAAGGAATGTTGCTTTTATGGTTATCTTTTTATTAAAATTCCATTCTCAACTTGTGTTAGGTTTATGATGTACAATAGACAGTTATATCTAAATTGTCACCAGTACACACACATGTAACACCTACCGTTCAAGGCACAAAATGTTACTTTGTCTATGATAGAACAAAATATATTAGAAATAAAAATACATTTAAAGTATTGTGCATGAACATATATAAATATTAAGAAATAACTTGTGTATGTGTGTGTGTGTGTGTGTGTGTGTATCGTCAACTGAGCTTCTCAGAAATATTAGGTTAAGTCATCAATAATCTTTGTTTTTTTGTTTATCAATCTTTCAAAATTTACAATTGGTTCCCCAAAAGAGAAATCACTTACTTTATATAACCTAATCCTTTATTTATTCAATCTATTCATCAAGAAATCCTAATAATTTTCAACTATACTTTCAGTATTCTTGATGAAATAAAAATATGTTGAAATCTGTACAGTTAATCTTAACTTTTTTTTTTTAACAAAATTCCTTTACAATTTTATGATATAAAAGCATAAAAACTGTTTCTTGCTTTGACTTATGTAAAACCATTTTTTAGTTTAAAATTAACAAGATATTAAGAGTTGCACTGATTTGTAGCGTTTGTGAAGAAAATGTTTAAAAATCTATAGAGATTAAGATTTAGTAAAATGAATAAATTAGACTCAAATTATAGTGGACACATTAGAACATATTCTGTTAATCAGTTTCCGACAAAATAAATGTCTTTTTAGTGAAAATTATTAATAAAATACAATATCTCTACTGAGTGGATACCAACTGAAAGTAAAATTTAATTAACTTATGGAGAAAGATAAACTGAATGCTACATTTAAAACATATCAAATTATTAATCTGAAAAGTTTCAACTTTTAAGTGTGGATAAGTATTAAGTTATTAGAAATTTTGTACTCTTCAAGTAAGACACATTCAAAGCTGGTCATTTTTTTTCTGTTAAATATTTGTACATATTGTTTCATATTACATCCACACACCACAAGGACAATGTAGTCAGTCAGAGTCAAAGTAGTAAAAGGTGTCATTAAGTAATCTTCCTGATTTTGATTATTTTCTATTATATGAAAACAATCTTCAAACAAGAAACTTGACTTAAAAAAAAAGAGAAACAATTTTTGTAAAAATTACCTCCACAGTTTCTGGATTATAAAAAATTGGGATTTACAATCTTATCTCCTTTCTACTTTATGGAAGAGCTGAATATTTTCACAAGGCTAAATTTTCTCCTCACTCAGCATTCCACAAATCTCCTTGATGGACAAATGTCATGATATTCAAAATGCTTAAATGAAGGAAGTTTAGGAAAACTACTACTCAAACTTTTACAATAACCAAAATTTTGTTACAGGTATAAATTACTTTAGATTTCTGTAAAAATTATTTTTTTGACTTTGTTTAATAGATAACTTCATTTAACAAAACATTGTTTTCTTTTTCTCTTTCTTAAAACTCAAAATATTTAAATTATAAAAATAACAGAGAATATCATCTAACGGCAAACCACACATGAATTCTTTACTATAACCAAAAATAGATGTTCCTAACTGCAAAGTAACTTATAGAACATTTTTATTCTACAAATAACAAATGTAAATGGGATATATACATGTAATAATGCTCTGCACAGAAATTAACAAAGTGTCACAAAAAATACACAGAAAATGTCAGGCTATCTTTTACCAATGTCAAAAATTGGTATTCTTCAGGAATTCATAATATTTAGTCAGTTGTTGATGAGACTGTTTATCCAAACTTCTTCATTTCCTCTCAGTGCTGTGTATCTATTTACAGAAAAAAAAAAAACTATTTTTTCAGTTTTAAATGAATAAAACAGATACTTTGATATGATATCTAATGAAACCAGACATCACAATAATTTTTAAAAATTAAGAAAGAAATTATTTTGCTAATAAAGGTCACAAGATGCTGATAGTCCATGGTGTTCCTAAACAATTACCCCTCTAAGTACTGACCAGTTTCAATGTGAGATAACTTTGATGGTTAGATGAAAACCACTGCACTTGGTGTGACTTTATCAGAAGGGATGAACGAGTATGTAAGGATACCTTATGATAACATTTGCTCTCAGCATATATATCTATATGACTGTGTAAAGGTTGAAAGAAAATCAATATAGGCAAAATATTTTCGTATAGCACACACACACACATTATATATATATATATATATATATATATATATATATATATATATATATAAGTTTAGTTTATTTACTATTATTGGTATATTTTTAATAAGGAGCACTTTATTTGCAAAGTCTCTTCACCTTATCCTCCAGTGTATTACTAGTTAACATGTTTTGTTTTTAGACAATCTTTATTTTCTCACTTGTTAAGTATATATATATATATATATATATATATGTAAATATATATATAGATATATATATATATACACACACACACACACACACAGAAGGATAGAGTAATGAGTTGTAGAGTTCAATGATAAATATTCTTTTCCATATGAAAATATATATATATATATATATATATTATATATATACTGCATGCCAAATTATTATCGAGATAACTGTTTTTCTAATATTTCAAAAACTGTCCAATCAATTCACACAAAATTTTCACACAATGTTGGCAACACTGACTTGCGCAATCAGTGAAATTTTCATACTGATCTGCGCAATGTAAACAAACTGGCGCCATATTTGTTATCAGCATGGTGATTTGAGCGTGCCAAATTATTAGAAAAGTGTAAGAATTTAGTGAAAAGATGGGCCGTAAAAGCAGTTTAAGTGATGCTGAAAAGAAAACTATCACCTCAGAACTCTCAAAAGGTAAATCTACCCTAGAAATTTCTAAAATGATAGGAATGTGTCATCAAACAGTGAAAAAGTTCACCACTGACCTTACACAAGTACACAAAATGGCAGATAAAGGCAAGCCGAGTGTTATTTCACGATGTCACATGTCATGACTTAAACGAGAGGCCACAAAGAACCCTGGACTTACCAGTCAAGAGCTTTTCAGTTGCATTGGGGATCCCACTGTGTCTAAAAGTACTCGGTGTCAGTATCTGAGGGAAATAGCAACAACAGTCCAACTTGTATCGAAGCCTCCATTGACGAGAAATCACATTCAAAATCAACTGAAATGGGCCGAGGACAATATGAAGATTGACTTCTCTAAAGTTTTGTTCACAGATGAAACTCGAGCAACACTTGATGGGCCAGATAGATGGTGCAAAGGCTGGGTAATGAATAGACAGAATCGCCATCAGCGTTTGAGACACCAACAAGGCGGTGGAGGCATAATGATCTGGGGTGGTATTATTGGAAAAACATTAGTGGGCCCATGGAGAGTACCAGATGGTGTCAAAATGACTGCTGATGTATACATAGCATTTATGAAGGAGCATCTTGAACCATGGATGAAAAGGCAAGGAGTTGCCTTCATAAGAGCCATTGTTTTTATGCAGGATAATGCTCCCTCACAAGCTGCTCACAAGACTACTGAATATTTGAAACAGTTAGGCTTTGATGAACCTCGAAAAATGAAGTGGCCAGCAAATTCTCTGGATTTGAACCCAATCAAAAACCTTTGAAGTACGCCAACAGATGACAATTCAGGAGCAACACTGAGTTGTGGGAAGCAATTCTTGACATTACAGCAGATGACATCCTACAATTAACAAATTCTATGGATCGTCGACTTATTCAAGTAATTTCAAAACAGGGAAAGCACATTCCCTATTAATTTGTTTAAAACTGTGCCTTTGTATCTGTTATTTGTTTGATTATCTTATTTATTAGCTTCTTTTGATCATAAACATTCACGTGCAACATTAATAAACATTTTGTTTGCTCAATTCTGGGAATTTTACTAAACCTTTCTAATAATTTGGCACTCTCAAATCACCATGCTGATAACAAATATGGCGCCAGTTTGTTTACATTGCGCAGATCAGTATGAAATTTTCAATGATTGCACAGGTCAGTGTTGCAAACATTGTGTGAAAAAAAAGTTATCTCGATAATAATTTAGCACGCAGTGTATATATAAGACACACACACAGATTCAATAAGCTCTAGAGATGCTAATGCGAACCAGCAAGTTATCATCAATGAGTTAGCATATTCTCTACAGATTCAGATCACTGCTCTTTGTTCCTCCTTGAAAAAAATCAAATGTTGATAAGATAGTGAGAATCACAAAGCACTGCCAAGGGTACCCAATCAGGCTTGGGCCTCTCATTGGCCTGGCCATATATATATATATATATATATATATATATATATATATATATGTATGTATGTATGTATGTATGTATATAGAACATTGAATCTTCTTGTCAGCAGTGGAGGTTGATAAGGTGTCCTTCTCTTTCTCTGTGTGTCACATTTGTCCAGCCACTTACAAACTTCTTAATCCACCCATACACACGTCTACGTGGTAGTGCACTGTTGCCATATTGTGTTAAGTCTCTGATGAATTTCCGCCACTGACACCTTCTGACCAGAGAAATTGGATCACTGCTCTTTGATATACACTACTAGCAGAGCAGCCATGTTTATACTGTAACAGCAGCAAGAAAGCTGGTGCAATCAAGATCGAACTGATCACATGACCACAATAGTACTGACTATAAACATGGGTGAGAAGAAGGCAGTGTGACAAACCCTAAAAGATATGTTATGGTGGAAGTGAGGATAATTTTTATCTTACCCTCATGTGTGTGCATATATATATATATATATATATATATACACACACACATGAGGGTAAGACAAATGTAATTATATATATATATATATATATATATATATATATATATATATATATATATACATACATACACATACACACAAAGTTGACATTGAAATCAACCCCAATTGGTAACAGTCTGTTTCATGCTTATACAAAATTGTCAGGCCATATGCATTGTGTTGTTGCTTGACTATACAGGTCAGCAATGCATTGTGGGTAGTCTATTGTAGTGTTCTCATGGTTATTTTGGTGGGTGGTAATGATTATGTTTCAAATTATTCTAATGGTTATTGGGTGGAAATAATTGTAGATCTGGATGCAGTTTATTAGCTATTTATAGTGTTGTTTGTTAACTTTTTTATTTATTATGGATAATTTTATTGTTGGTTGTCATTATTACATTTGTGTTCATGCATGTGTTTGTGGTTTGTTAATTTGTTTATTATTTAGTTAATTTATTTACTTATTTATTGGTTTGGATTAATTTATTTTATCCCCAAAATTTTAATTTATTATTTCATTCTCTTTTGTTCAAGTGGGTAAAATTGTAAAACACTTAAGACTGAGATAAAATCCTTCCCTACATGGATACCTCAATCATAGTGTTATGGACACATACATATGGAGATGTGGGGGGGAACATTAAAAAAATGATATTATTTAAATATATTTGCTGTCAAATAAATCCAAACTACTCTGTTATTAACTTAATTAAATTTAATAAAGGCTTTTTGTAGAAATCATTTGTCTGCATAAAATCAGAATTCACTTTTGATAACATAAAAATAATTTCAAATTTGGAATGTTTCATAAATATATTCTGGTTATACAGTCAATGGCAACTTTTATAGTTTGAAATCTGTTTGACTCTTAACATAGTTAAAGAAAAAAGCAAATGTTATGATAAATGGGGACAAGCAAAAGCTATAGAAAAGTTTTAAAGATGTTTATACATTTCACATGTTGTCCTGATGGCAAATGGTTTACTTAATGATTGGCTGTAAGACATTTCTGAACATCTGCTTAGTGTCCAAGATAATTCTAACAATTATACTTTGTTTTCTTGTTTTGTATTTAGAAAACCCATGATCTCTATAAGCAGATAAGATACTAGTCGGAAAGCCTCTAGTCAGAAATATCATAAACCTTATCTAAAACAACTTGCACACAAGCAGAAGCTGAGTGAAAGTTAATACGTTGACCTTTCTTCTTTTCTCCATCCTCATGCAGAAGATGCTAACAATTCACAAGGGACAGAATCCAAGTAAATATCAGTCACAAAGCAATCATTTGTCAATTCAATGAACACTCACTCTGAGTTATTCAAAATTATTTCAGTCCTGGAAAAGAAAAAGCATCAGAGGAAGGGAAAAAAAAACAAAAAAAAAAAAAACAATTTCATTATTAAAATATTTCTCGCATCAACAGTTTTACATTAAAAAAAACAAAAAACAAAACAAAAAACCTTAATTTAGAATACTTGCAATATCAAAAAAAAAAAAAAAATCCTTCCTCCTCTCTAAAACAATTGTTAATGTTGATGACTACTACTACTATCAATAAAACATATAACAACTCAGAAAATCAAGTAGTTTCTTTTTTTTCATTTTTGAGAGGGGTAATGTTCAATATACTTTATTTCTCACAATGGCTGTTATAGATGTTATGACATATATTCCATGTCAACCAAACAATGGACACCTGATGATAGCCAGAAGATACTTGGCTGAAACGCTGTGTCTATAATACCTTTAATATGAGAAGAGTAGTTTGAAATAATTCAAATATACTTTTAATTTATATACAAATAATTGAATACTTATATAAGTTAGTTCTAAAGCTGTGCAAGTAAATTTAAATTTTTAAACAAATCATAATGAAAGGTATCTACTAATAAAATACAAGGTGGTTAACTATAAAGGCATAAAAATGCAGAATAGTCTGGTTAAAAATACACTGAAATAATAAAAAAATAAAAAGTTGAAAATTATTTTTATATAAATAGATTAACATCATAGAAATTGCATATGAAAATATAAATGTTAAGAAGAATTAATCAGATTAACTCAGGTGAGAAAAATTAGTTTTTGATGCTGAAAAAAAAAATATTAAGGAAACAAGAAAAAAATAATGTGTTCATGTAATCTAACTTTAGTGCCGTTTATTGAGTGTTTAACTGAAACAAAAATTCAATCTACTTCTAGATAAATTGTGTGTTATTTTTCAAATTCTGGTAGTATTTTCTTTTCTTCCTTTGTATTGTAAAAGATGAATAACAAAACAATTGAAGAAGGTTATATTCATTATTGGAGACAATGAATTTTGTTTTGGTAACAATGCAATAATGGCCATCTAAAAAATTTGCAGTGTTTATTATCCAAATATATTTGATGGCTGCAAACATTAATGTTGGGTCACCAAATTCTGATCAGGCATTTGAAAAATAGAGGATTGAAAAATAATTTTGAAAATGGACATTGATTATATAATTCATTACACTATAAAATATTTTCTTATAAAAATGTCTATCTTTCCCCAAAATGAAAACAATATGACTTTCAAGTATCAGCATTAGCTTTATTAAAAGAATAGACTTGCTATCAAGACAATTAAGACATAAAATACAATAAAGGAGAAAAAAAAAAAAGAAAAAAGATTATGAAAATAAGATATCATCTGTTCCACAATTAGAAGAGAAATTCACTTATTTAAATCTAACAGAAGA
>CAHIKZ030001859.1:0-15000 GCA_903632075.3 Acanthosepion pharaonis
GATGACATTCTGAGCAGGATTCTACGCATTTTAATGTGAAATAGCCTTCTATGAAATTGAATCTGGTTTTCATTAGAAAACGTTTTCTCCGATAAAATATCCTTTTGTAGCGATTACAAAAGGTAAGATTCGTTTTCTTTTAAAGGTCAGGTTAATATGGTGAGACCCGTAGTACCAGCTAAGCGAGCTCCATTTTATTTTCTGTTAATTATTCTGTATAATTTCTTGAAATGTCATAGAGATGTAAAATATTTGACCTTGGATCCACTGTGTAACTCTTCACTGCCGTGCAAGACCTAATGTATATTACTGTACTGTAAAATTATGATTAACGTGCACGTATGATTAGTAGTTAGGATGGTATATTCACTAAAACAGAATTAGTGATATCCGTGAAAACAGTTTAATTTTTAGAATTGTTTATTTTCTTTCTTCTTGTTTTTACTTGGTTGTAACAATTTTACATCTTAATTTATTGTTATTTTAATCTTTTTCGCAAACTTGATAATTTCCGTCATGAATCAAATACGCAGGGTACTAGTTCAAATATATTCATTTTCTTCTTCTTCTTCTCTTCCACCTTCTAGTCTCTGAAACATTCTATTATCTTCCCTGCCTTTATATTTTTATATTTTTTCATATATTCTCTTTTTCCCGCCTTTATTCATGCAATCATTCCTCTTGTGTCCATTGTTCTCTTTCTTGTTCTTCGAGGTCTGTAAAAACATTCATCTGTGTTAAGGAACCATTATGCATTATTTTAAAATGCAAGTCAATGTTTTCACAATAAATTTGCTATAACAAAACCTATTTGTTAAAATGTTCAGGATATATGTTTGAATTTCATCTTTTTTTTTTAAATATTTAGTCTTACTCGATAGTAAACACATTTTCATATACAAATAATTACAAAAGACGTAGTTTGTAGAAGCATATTTAATAAAGAAATACACCATATATTAGCAGCAAATATTTATTTAGTTAGCTAAATATTCAGGATATATAAATAATTTCAAAATACATAGCTCATCGATGCAGAAAAAATGTATTTGATGCAGTCATGTATCAGATATCAAGAGCAATTATTATTTATTTTTGACATCTTAATATGATTCCACGTAAAATTCTACAACATTCATTACTTTGTCAATATTGAATTTGATTCATTCTATATTTTCACGTTTTTGACATTACTTGCAGCAGAATTTATTGCTTATTAGATAAGTTATTTGTCTAGATATTTATTTACTTCTCTTTTGAGGATGGGTCACCTGTGTCCAGTTACATTGTTATTTGTGGGTGGGGGGGACAAGAGAGCATTCCATTCGTTTAGTGGATTTTAAATATTTTATGATAAGGTCGCCAAAAGTCATTTGCGTATCATCTAAAGGGCCATTGTCTTGCATAAATATTTTTGTGATGTCAACGAACACTCGTTTCCACTTTTGTAATGTCATCGAATACTCGTTGTCACTTTTGAAATGCCCATTGCAGTAGACAATTTGTATTCGCCGATACAACTATAGTAACACCGTCGAACAATACTGGTCTCAGACGCCTTCGAATAACTGTTATGGGATCTTACCAATAATAATAATAATGGACAATTCTATACTTAATAAATACTGCGCCTCAGGAGTAGGCAAGGAATGAGTCAGTAGTTCATTTTGAACAGACTGCTCGGTTCAACTCTCTGTCTCCGGATTTGAGAGGAACCCGAAGGAGGCTACGCCGAAGGGCGAGTCTCCTTCGGGAGGTAAACTGGCCCTGAACCCGTTGATGCGGGTTCAAACGGGCATATTTTTCAAAGCCCACGGGCTTTACAATAAAAAACCGACCTTGTGTCACATGTTGCCCCAGTGGGGGAGACTCAATATCATGAGTCAGTAGTTCATTTTTGAACAGACTGCTCGGTTCAATGTCTCCGGACGGAGAGGAACCCTGAAGGAGGCTACCCTGAAGGGCGGAGTCTCCTTCAGGGAGGTAAACTGGCCCTGAACCCGTTGATGCGGGTTCAAACGGGCATATTTTTGCCGAGCCCACGGGCTGGGAACCCAATAAAAAAAAGGCCTTTGTGTTCAATCTCTGTCTCCGGACGGAGAGGGAACCGAAGGAGGCTACGCCGAAGGGCGGAGTCTCTCCTTCGGGAGGTAAAACCGGCCCTGAACCCGTTGATGCGGTTTCAAACGGGCATATGGGCCGAGCCCACGGGCCGGGAATCATGTTAAAAACCGACCCACATGTTGCCCCAGTGGGGGGAGACTCAATATCATGAGTCAGTAGTTCATTTTTGAACAGACTGCTCGGTTCAACTCTCTGTCTCCGGACGGAGAGGAACCTGAGGCTACGCCGAAGGGCGGAGTCTCCTTCTAAACTGGCCCTGAACCCGTTGATGCGGGTTCAAACGGGTGTTGCAGGCCGAGCCCACGGGGGGAATCCAATAAAAACCGACCTTGTGCATGTTGCCCCAGTGGGGGGAGACTCCGTTGATGCAGTAGTTCATTTTGAACAGACTGCTCCGGTTCAACTCTCTGTCTCCGGACGGAGAGGAACCCGAAGGAGGCTACGCCGAAGGCGGAGTCTCCTTCTGGGGAATGGCCCTGAACCCGTTGATGCGGGTTCAAATAAAACCGAGGCCGAGCCCACGGGCCGGGAATCCCACAATAAAAAACCGACCTTGTGTCACATGTTGCCCCAGTGGGGGGAGACTCAATATCATGAGTCAGTAGTTCATTTTTGAACAGACTGCTCGGTTCAACTCTCTGTCTCCGGACGGAAGGAACCTGAAGGAGGCTACGCCGAAGGGCGGAGTCTCCTTCAGAACTCGGCCCTGAACCCGTTGATGCGGGTTCAAACAGATTTGCCGAGCCTCGTTCAGACAATAAAAAAAACCGACTTGTCACATGTTGCCCCAGTGGGGAGACTCAACATTGGAATAGTCGATCAGAGGCAGACCAAACTGGTCAGACAATCACTGCAAGACATTGTTCTCTACTACACTAAACCTGATTGTTCATACTAATACTTCTACTTCTCTGTATATATTCCTGTTTGTAATATATCTGTGTTATTCCATATCCGTGTTCGAGTTTTTCTTTATTGGTTCTTCCTTGGACTATCACCGTGGTACAAAGAACCGGACGATAACAATAACACTCACACTAATAGTACTTGCTTGATAATACTCGCTCGGAATATAACCATATATATATATATATATATATATATATATATATATATATATATAATGAAAGAACAGTAAGATATATATGCATTTAACGGATGTCAGAATTCATTGAAAAATACATTCCTACCCCCACCAAAACGTAACTAATAACTGATGCATCAAAATACAGCGATAATCAACACGCAAACACCCCTTGTCTAGATGAATGGATTTCTCTGTATCCTTGGAAACGTGAATTAAGATTTTTGCTGTGCTTTTAAAACTCAGTAATAAGTTACTCCAAAATTCGCTTGAGGATGAAATGGAACTAATATCTTTAATTTAATTACAAAATTAAATTCAACTTTTTAGCTTCCGTTTTTGAAACATGGTTAGAACTGTGTAGCGAAAAAACATATTCTAAATCAATTAATATATATGTGTGTGTGTGTGTGTGTGTGTGTGTTTTAATGTACTTTTTCACTTCACTTAATAAATTTATTTGTGACATTAAACAGTAGTGTGCTTACATTGGTGCCTTTAGTCAATGTTTGTGATATTCTAAATCTTCTTATATTCTCAACACCAGATTTTTCAAATATTTCTTTTTAATCTATCTACATTCTGTGTGTATTCGTCTTTTCATTTTTCAAGCTTATCTATTTGTGACATTCTGCAATCCAATTCTTTTTACTTATTCTTACCTTTCTCTCCTTTTGTCCACTTTCCAAACTCGATTTTCTTTTTTATTGATTTATTGTAGCAGTTATTTATTTTTTATAACACATGCCGATCTTTAGAGTAAATGTTCTTGGAGCCACTCAAATGAATGAGATGTAAAATAGGGACATAAAAATAGGGAATGACAAGTGAAGAGTATGGGGATATGGGGGATGGATAACGATTGACCATTGATTTGAAGAGCTGAATATTGTAGAGTTCGGGGAGAGAGTCTCTTTTACAAATCATCAGTTACTGTGAAAAAAAATCTTGTCTGAGTCGAATACAATTGAAATGTAGAGGGGACGAAAGTAGTACAGATCTGTGGGTTTAACTTGGCATGTCATAGCTGTAACTTCTTGAATTGGTGAAAGTAAAGTATGGCCCTCATCTGAACATTTGCCATGGAAATAGCAACAGAGTAGAGTTTTTTTTTTACGTTGCATCTGTTTGAAAATGGCTACAAAATACCTTCCGTTCTCTAATACGGCCGGGTAAACGATTTTGCATTATGAAGGATGGGAATTGAGGACTAAGACTCCACAGCTCAGTTACGATAGGAATACTCAGTCTTTGGTTTGATGTGACAATTGTATATATAAAACATCGTGGAGAATCAATTACTTTGTGAGACGCTGTAAAAAGCAGGACATCTTTCTCTGTATCTTTATCAATGGATCGTATATATGACTTCTACATTAGGTTCGCTATCGTTCGGGGCAACGTGAAATTGAGAGAGCAACCGTTGATCATGTGTGGAGCAAACACAGTTTGCGAGAGCTTATTGTAATGATGAATAGCCTATCCTAACTAATGGTTCAGTTCGTTAAATGTATCAGAACAGGTGATTAAATATGTGTTACATACGACAATGTTCAACAAAAGATAAATCCTAACAACATTTCCAAAAAGATGAGCCCCGTAAAAAAAAAGGGGTTATGTTTTGCTTATGGTGGGATCGTCAACGTATTATTCATTTATGCTTCCTAAAATGAAATGAAATATTAAGTGAGCATTAATATTCCGCCCTCTACAACGTGTACATAAATGTATGTTCGAAAAGTGTCAATCGGAAAAATGTTCTCCACAGGTTGCATACAGCAAGAAGAACAACGGAACAAGATTAAAAATGAATTAATCAGGTTATTGCACCATCCTTTTTTAATACATTCAATAATTTGGTTAATATTTTGATATTTGAAATATTTTCAACACGCTGAGCAGACAAAAGATGGTGCAAGGAAGGAATTATGTGTCTAAATCGAATAGAAATGCGAATTAGCCTTCGTTGCCAAATCAGGAGAATGAGAAATAAAATTTATTGAGGTCGCAGTAAATTACGCAGTCGTAACGATAGTCTGGTAGACATATACTTTGTAGGAGAATTGCAACAAAGAATTTGAGGTATATGCTACATCATTTTAATTCATCCATGGTTATTTAGTCGTAAAAACTTCCTCAAGTACTATGGTTTTCATTGAATATTTGAACAATTCTGTATTTAATACGGTCAATAATTTGGTTAATATTTTGATATTTGAAATATTTTCAACACGCTGAGCAGACAAAAGATGGTGCAAGGAAGCGAATTATGTGTCTAAATCGAATAGAAATGCGGGTTGTAAATTAACTTCTTAAGCCTTCGTTGCCAACCAGTCAGGAGAATGATCACTCTGAATTTAAAATTTATTGAGGTCGCAGTAACGTTCATACTACGCAGTCGTAACGATAGTCTGGTAGACATATACTTTGCAGGAGAATCCAATGACACAAAGAATTTGAGGTATATGCTACATCATTTTAATTCATCCATGGTTATTTAGTCGTAAAATTACTTCCCCTAAAGTACTATGGTTTTCATTGAATATTTGAACAATTCTGTATTTAATACGGTCAATAATTTGGCTAATATTTTGATATCTTAAATACCACGCTGAGCAGACAAATGCCGGTGCAAGGGAACGAAATTAGTGTCTAAATCAAATGGAAACTGTGGATAAACCGTGGTTTCAAGAACTTCCTATCCCACATACACACTTCTTTGTTGCAAAAAATGTAATCCAATAAGCTGTTCCATCTCTGTAATAAAACCATCGATCTATTTTCATAACCAGGATCATTAAGTATTGATACAATCAAGATGTAGATGTCACACACTACTTCGAACAAATGATTAGAAAGAATATCCACATCAGTACTGGAAAGAGCTATAACATTTAGGGGGACAGTAGCACTGGCTACTCGGTCAATGAATGTCGAATATTTCCTTATAATATTACAATTATACATCGGTCTTTTGAATGATTCGTTTTCTACGGCTTCTCAACGCTTTACAGATTGTTTAAAGCGCAAAATATTTTTCGATTAAAGGAAATATATTTGGTGAGGGTAGTGTTTTAGTAATACACATATTACTGATTAATCCATAATTCTTGGGGAGAAGAGGGAATCCGTACCTTTCCCAAGGGCGCGTAAGTGAATATAACGAACTGGAATTGGTACTCGGCTCTCAAATTAACAATTCCGAGCCGTTATCCATTACGCTACCTGCATATCCAAGAAAACAAGACTCAAAAGCTCGTGAACAACCTTCTTATTCTTCGGAATTTTACTCAAAACGTATATGTGACAACTAGTCATTTTTAAGTGACATCAGATCATTGTTAATAACGGTGAATAATAATTCAATAAGTTATAATTACTTTATTTTATGAAGAATACATTTAAAAGGCAAACACGAAAATGGTTAATGATTCAGCCTATTAATTCAAATATAAATGATTCCATTGTCAAGTTTAGCATAGTATTGACATCGTATTAGTAATATACGATAATTCATTTGTGATTTTTCTATGATTAATCACTTAAGTTGACTACGAAATTCCCAAACATTAAAGGTTTTCACAAATGCAGAAATTAGAATTACTTCAATACGCGTTTGTAGAAAGAAAAGGTAAAAAATACAACACTTGTGTTTTTCTTTTGCTTCTACAAAAAAAAAGGAAAAAAAGCGTTACATCTGAACAATATAATTTATAATAATTAAAAATTTTTAAATTGTTAGCAAACAATGCTAATACAGCTTACGGCCATAATCTGTTGAAACAACGGTTCCCTTAAGGTTGCTGAAATTAATCACCGTCAAGCCTGACCATTACCTAAATAGGCAACAGCTTGGGAATACCAGGTGCTGTAAGCTTGGATGTGCGGGTGGTGTAATGGATAATTGCTCGGAATTGTTAATCGGAGAGCTGTGTACGAATTCCAGTTGAGTTCATTATATTCACTTACGCGCAAATAATCGTAACGTAACGAATTAGTCAATAAAACGACATAGAATGGTAATATTATAAGGAAATATTCAACATTCATTGACCGAGCAAGTTTATAAAAAAAAAAAAAAACATTTCCTCCTAAATGTTATAGCTCTTTCCAGTACTGATGCCGGCTTTCTTTCTAATCAATTGTCCGAAGTAGTGTGGACATTTACATCTTGATTGTGTCATTAAATAACTTCCCTGGATATGAAAATAGATCGATGGTTTTATTACAGAGATGGAAGAGTTTGTTGGATTACATTTTTGCAACAAAGAAGTATGTATGTGGGAAAGGAAGTTCTCGAAATCACGGTTTATCCACAGTTTCCATTCGATTTAGACACTAATTTCGTCCCCTTGCACCGGCATTTGTCTGCTCAGCGTAATATTTAAGATATAATAGCCAAATTATTGACCGTATTAAATACAGAATTGTTCAAATCTTCAATGAAAACCATAGGACTTTAGGGGAATTAATTTTACAACTGAATAACAATGGATGAACTAAAATGAAGTAGCATATACCACAAGTTCTTTATGTCATTGGATTCTCCTGCGAAGTATATGTCAACCAGACACGTTACGACTGCGTAGTATGATGATACTGCGAGTTCAATAAATTTTAAATTCAGAGTGATCATTCTCTTGACTGGTTGGCAACGAAGGCAAGAGAAGTCAATTTACATTGATATTTACTCTATAGAAATGAATTCATAGATTTCTTTTATTTGAAAATGACTTCGGCGGAATTTGAACTCGACACACCAATCTCAAATGACAGGCCGATCACAACGCCAAGCGTACATCTCTACAACATAATGCACGATTTAAATGAAATACGTTTAGATAAATTGTTTGAGGTTATGATTTTATATGAATAATAGGATTTTGTCAAATTTGCTTTAACAATTGGCATCGTTATATAAGATTAAGTAATACGCGGATTTTCCATGTAAGACCAAGTTAATTTTCTTTTGGATGTAATATGCGTTGTATGAGATTTATAAACATAAGTTATTTTTTTCAAAACAATTAATGGAACGTTTGTATGAATCAATTATATTAAGAATAATGGCTATCATGTCAACAAATAAAAAATTCGTTTTCCTCAGAAACTGATGAGATTTATTCTCGCATTTAAAGAACGTGTCTTGATGTATCAGCAAACAAATGGTTTTAAATGTTTCTTCTTTCGATTTCGAAATGTTTCCAATGAGTGTACATAATGAAAGTGTTGTATTTAAAATTTACTTCTATTCTTGAATCGTAGTTTTTTTTTTTTGTTTGTTTTTTATCACATTAAATAATATCCCAAATAATTGATTGAACCTGAGAGGATTAGAAGCAAAAACAAAACACAATAACAGACGAAGAAATGTAGAAAATCAAATTTTCTTATTGAAGCGCATTGTTTCTCAATTAAACAATGGAACTCAATATATTTTGCCATTTTTCGGTTGTCTGTTTAAGCCCCAAGATAAATACATTTCTTTCCACACCGATGATTCGAAGAAGAATTGATTTTTCAAACTCTTTCAATGAAGTAACTATTTAAAGCTTTGCTGTGACGGAGATATGAACAAAAATAAAATATTTTTTAATATTCTCTCTGACCAAAAATTCCTTTCATATTTAAATAACGCAGAAACGAAAATAGCCTCTTGAGATTTCGTAAAGTAATTAGTTTAAATTGTTATTACTTAGGACGAAATTTATTTTTTTAACATCCATTTGTTTATATTTTTCCACGTGGAAATGTTAAATACGTAGGAGGTTCGGTGGGGTAATGGACAGCAGCTCGAATAGAGGGATTGGAGAGCCGGGTTCGAATTCTAGTCGAATCCATTACATTTGCTTACGTGCTAATACCCTAGGGGATGGTATAAATCCTCTTCTTCTCAGACCAGGTTCTATATCGTTGGATGGCTACCGCAGAAAGAAATGGCAGTCTACTGCAGGAAAAAATCTGACTCGTCAGTCATATATCGAAAGAGACATGATCGCGTAAGCGTGTATCACGCATGACTCATAACTGAAAACTTGTAGAAAAGCATCATCATCATTTGTTAGATGAGTGAGGGTGGTCGTATGGTACATGCATTTTTAAGCGCTTGACCAGTTTCCTGAACATCTTTTTATTTTATGTGCCGTGATTCACCCTTCAGGATATAGGCTATTATGACCCTCCTCATCTTTTTTTTTTTTTTTTTTTTAAGCATTTCACCACAAGCAAGGCGGGAAGCCACTAGGACGCAAGGGGTTACAGAAAATAGCAAGATCAGATAGGAGTTATAGAAGAAAGGATGAGGGTAGTGGATAGATCAAGGCAACTGTAGATGTCGATTGACATTACACTTGAATAGCTGGAGATTATAGCTCACAGGGAAACAGGAGAAGGGAAGAGAGTTCCACAGGAGAGAGGCGCGAGACATGAAACTATTAGAGTAGAAGAGACGGCTACATTTAGGAGTTTCGACAGTGAAGGGGTGAGAGCGGGATGCCAGCCTCGTAGGGCGCTTTAACTCATGAAGTCTGGGAACCAGCGAATGCAGCTCCTCGGAGCAATTTCCATGAAAGTATTTGTAGAACAGACAGAGGGAGGCGACGGTGCGTCTATGAGAAAGTGACTGTAGACGAGACGCCAGGGCAGGGCCAACCATATTGCATATCCGCTTCTGGAGCCTATCAAGATCCTCGAGGCAAACAGAAGGTGCGCCAGACCATATATGGCAGCAATACTCCACGCAAGGGCGAATTGTAGCTCTTGATGAAACTATTTATTGAAACAAGCTTCTTTATTCTTTTCGTCAAAATTCTTTAACGTCAGATGAATTCTTATTCGTTGGTTCGTTACTAAGTTCGTAAAATTTATTTTCTTTCACTTGCGCTGTTAACAAAACCACAAGTCGGTGTGCATGGTTGTGGATTCTCTTTACCTATTTTTATCTTTCATATATACGTCTGTATCACCAAACTTTAAATCTTCACTAATTGATTAATTGTGCTATGAAGAGATGGAAGTTAATCTCTCATAAACAAAACTCACCTCTCCAAAATTCCTGTGCAAAAAGCATTTTCAGCATGACATTTATTTTCTAAAGATCTGTTTTTCATTATATTAAGTCTACCTCCATTTCCTCCTCTGGACATGTCTACATATAAATGACTATGAGATTAATATTTGAATATTTTTCTTTATAATAATAATAATGTTGTGGTAGGATCCACCTAATTTGCATAGTGGAGTAACGACCATATAAATATGGTTGGTACCGGGAAGAGAGGAAGGAATCAAGAGATTCAACCAGGGACTCTGCCCGATTGCGACTCAGTCAACACATTCTCCAGGAACGGGCTTACCAGGAATATACAAAAGACTATATGTAAATATTGTGTACACTTTCATGTTTCAATACATTTTGTTCTAAGTACAGTTTGTGTTGCATTATTATTCCATGCATTAGTCAAGTTTCAACAAATAATAATAATAATAATAATAATAATTACGAAAACATACACTTTTTCACTTGTTTAAATAATTATTTACAGTTTTAAGAAAATCTAATTAAACACATTATTTTAAACTTATTTAAATAATTCCATAAATAGTTTCTGCCTCCATTGGACTAATTTGGAATAATGTGAAATATAAGGCGACAACAATGAATATAAACTCTATAGACTTTCAAAATTAAGATCAAGTTTAAGAACGAATATATAAGTTCTTTCGATAAATACATGTATTAAAATGGTTATCAACAGAAATATTTCTTATATAGGGCAATTTTTATCATTTACATTAAAAATAAATAAGTCAAAAGAAATATTTATTCAAATATGCTTTTATATATATATATATATATATATATATATATATATATATATATATATTAGTGATTGTTGATTAGAAAATGTGAGTAATTACTACAAAATTGTACATTTTGTTTCGACGTTTTAATAAAAAGTCTCTTCAGGTAAATAACAATGATGGTAATAAACAAACTTATTTAAAATTGCAATTAATGAAGCATTCTATATTTTCCGTTGTTGGAAAATTGTTCATGCAAGGCAAAAAATGGATTTTTAGAAAATAAAGAAAATAAGAAATCAACAAAAGGAAAAGAAAGACGAAAGAAAATAAATTTTGTACTAATTACTTACATGTCCTAATGTAACAGTGTATAATAAATATTTCATGCTCTACTCTTGTATTGAGCCCTGTTTTAAATTAATATCTTGAACGTTGTAATTTGATTCTTCATTTTCTTACATTATATATATATATATATATATATATATATATGTGTGTGTGTGTGTGTGTGTGTGTGTTAAGTGTATATAAATATAAATAAATATATATATGTATAATTATTTATATATTATATGTTACTTAGAAAGCGCTCAATATCAGAGATAGAGCTAATATATTTGTTTGGATAGATCTAAATCAAATATATAATATATATATATATATATATATATATATATATATAGAGAGAGAGAGAGAGAGAGAGATGTGTGTGTGTGGGAGTTGTGCACTATTGTGCTGGTTGCACATGTAAAATATAAAATGTAGTTTGGCATGTAATGTGGAGGACAGACAAATGAATGTTAACCTTCGGCGATTTCCTAAAAGATGATAAACCATTTGTGTTTTCTATTGTAAAAAAAAAACGACATCATTTTGCTGCTGCATAACGTTGGTTGGGGTAAAATTATAATAGTGGAAAGAAAATTCCATGCCTTATTTTAATTTTGTTAAAATACAATGATACAGCTTTTGTTTTCTGTCACGAGAAGTGTTTCCTCACAACATCCGAACATCACTTTATTTTTATGTTTCTTGTACACTACGTGCGGAAACTCGGTTTCTCATGCAGTCGTCTATTCAGGCAATGAACATGATCTCTGCTCCTTCATGCTGGTGTTTAGACAATAATTATGTTCTGTTTCCTCTTGTCTCTCGCTTCAAACCCAACACTACATCATAGACTAAATGAGCAACAGGGTAATTTCCTTTAATTATATTGCTTTATCATATGTAGTACAGCCTTTGTAGCATCATTGCTAGAATGATGTGCGAGAAAAATGATCAGGTTAACGCATGCCCGCACTTGGATAAGATTTCATCGCCATAGGCTAGTTTACCTTGCTAACGAATCTTGCTGTCGTCACTGCGTCCTCGTTCGTTTTTGCACTTTTATATATATATATATATATATATATATATATATATATATATATATATATATATACAAAACACATTATGAAATGGTCAATATCTGACAATTATTTTAAGACATTTTTATGTTTATACATTCTTTTTATAGATACAAATATATAAGTAAATGCTCTGTTTATAATAAACAGTATTAAACAACATTTACCGGCCTGAATGTCCGAGAAATTTTCACAGAAAATATTCGCCCTCCGACAGGATTCGAAACTGTACCCTATACGGAGCCGTCATTTAGCTTGACGTGCCTTTACCGATTTGGCCACAGAATCGCGTTCGGTTAGCAAGGTCGAATTTACTGTATTTGAACTTCAATCTTCTATGAATATCTTACGTACTGAGAATGAATATTTTAAAAATAACTTTTAGTAAAAAAAACGTTCCTTATTTCTCTCTATAAGGAATATATACATGACATAATCCTTGAATATGTCACGTGATTTGATTGTCGTCTGAGGCACTGCAATTATTTCCCTTCAATATCCAGTTCTGTTTCACGTGTTTGCAAAAAGTCCTTTCAAAATGTCTAATTTAGTTTTAATTTTTATTAATTACTTTTTTACCAAATATTTTTATTTTAGGTATTTATTTTAGATTGCATCATATTTCATTGAAGTAACTTTTTTGTCTAAGTTAGTAAGTTGTTAAATAAGATCAGAAGATTAAGAACCTAAGAAACGAAAACCAGACCTTAAATTATTAAATAAAAATTAAATATTACATAATTGCTGAAAAAAATTAATTTTTTTAAAAATTACTAGTTAAAAACCAAAACAATTCGTTCGCTTACATTTCGTAAAATTATAGAAATTTTGGTCATCCATAGTAGCTGCCATCACCTCGTAACATCGATAACGTGAGTAAAGTCATGAGCAAAATATTAGGATACAATTTTTTTATGCTATAAGCAAGTAATGTTTGTTTCAAATCAGATTAATTTAACTTTAAATTTTCTAATTTTACTCAAATAACGTGTAATAAATATATAATTTATTTTAGGAAGAAGTTTAAAATCGAAAAAAATTTGTTTACAAATTTCTTAAAATTAAAGAAAATGGCCGCTATTAAGAAATTTAAAGAAAAATCAAGCATATATTTTACAAAAAAAAAGATTTACTGTCTCCAAAGAGTGTTGTTTTAACTAATAAAAAAAGCCACCGCCTTAGAAATTTAATTTCTCGTATTTCATGAAATTATGTAAGTGGATGGTAACATATGCAAAAAGAAATATTTTGTACCAAGATTTTCTAAAAAGAAAAAATTCTAAATAATTTCATTCATTGCTGAAAATCTTGCAAGTTTCATTAAAATCCGACAATTATTTGAATTTTGCAAGAATTTCCAAATCAAATGGGAAAAAAACGCAAAATACGTAACTTTATTTTTGGTCTGCCGCTGACGCAAAAAAAAAAAAAAAGGAAAGATTTTTTAAACAAAATTGACAATGTCCAACAAAGGAGTAAAAAATTTCAAAAAATAATAAAAAATAATTTGGTCTTTCCTCTTAAAAATAACACAAACATTTTCATGACAAAACTGTTATTATTGTGATTGGGGCCTTTTTTCATCATGCTTTGTTGTTTTCTACGTGACCAAGTGGGGGTACTTACATTAAATCTACCAACCTAGACAGGGATATCTATTTCGAAAGGAATTCCAGGTAATTTTTATTGACATGTCTTTCGAGATTGTATACAATAATGGCTCACTAAATATTTTTTTTCCTTAATTATCTGTAAATTGTCATGAATTCTTGAGAAAAATACTGGAGCAATTTTCCATTGCCTTCTACACAATTTTGAATTCAGGACAGTAAGATATTGAGATCAAACTTTTCGATAAAGAAAACTTACGTTTTTCATTGACCGTTACGCTCAATTGAAATTTATGAAATCCTTTTATTAAATATTTTTTCCAGGAAAAATTGGCTTTTCAAATCCAGTAAATGGTATTGCTCTTTCTAGTATTGATGGGAATATACTTCCTAATCTATTATTTAATGAAAGATAACATCTTGATTATGTCATTATTTTCCCATCTAGTTGTTTGTTTTAACTATTTCAGTTATTTCTGTAGTTTAAAGTCTTCAAATAATGACGGTTTTGTTATTTGATAAACGTGTTGGGTACGTGTGTGTTATCAGTCGAAACTTTTAAAATTAATTTTCCAAATTTATCATAAATACAGACGTATGCAACTTTGTTATTTGTTTCTTAAATTCATATATTTCTCCAAATAAGTACCATTAAACTTATTATTCGGTGAGCATGATCGCGGTGAAAGCCTGCAGGATGGCTTCTCTACATAAACTCGGCCAGGTGTGCTACCGTTCCACGGTGATTGTTGATCCACCTTTCTGATCCCCACAAACGTTCGATATTTTAAGTGTGGACACCGGTATCTGCATCAAGGCAATTGAATCGATGATTAGCTTTGACATTTTGGAAGCCAGCCTTCTTTAATATTCAAATATTAATCTCATAGTCATTTATATGTAGACATACCCAGAGGAGGAAATGGAAGTAGACTTAATATAATGAAAAAGAGATCTTTAGAAAATA
>CAHIKZ030001859.1:20000-32500 GCA_903632075.3 Acanthosepion pharaonis
TTTTCAAAGTACCTTCTCTGTGTCTATTAATACAGATCTACTGTTCTGATATATATATATATATATATATATATATATATATATATATATATATATATATATATATATATAAATGGTTAATGGACAGAGTTGGATCAGACCAGGAAACAGTGGTATTAAAAAACACGTGAAAAGAAAAATTGAGAGAACCTTTTGAACCAGAAACTGATATACAAATCGAGTCCTTGCATACTTAGTAAGAAATTCCACTTACGCACAGGCTTGATAAAAAAAATAATGTATATTTAAATAATTCC
Organism: Acanthosepion pharaonis; assembly: GCA_903632075.3. Taxonomy (NCBI): domain Eukaryota; kingdom Metazoa; phylum Mollusca; class Cephalopoda; order Sepiida; family Sepiidae; genus Acanthosepion; species Acanthosepion pharaonis. The sequence goes on from CAHIKZ030001859.1 coordinate 20,297, forward strand.
TCACCGATACTTTTATAATATCCTTGCTTCTAATTCTTCTTCTTCTTCTTTTCTTCTTTGTTTACACCCAATGTCGCTCGTTGGCCATTTTTTTAATAATTTAGTGTACATTAGATAAAAAAAGTAAAGCGTTAAGAGATCATTTGATGAAAATCGCTTGAGGATAGAATAAGTTTGAAACCCAGGTAGCAAATTCAACTGATCTCCAAACAAAATATATATATATATATATATATATATATATATATATATATATATATATATATTTTGTGTGTGTATTTAGTCAGCATCTTTTCATTTATATTACGTTAATTAAAAAATATAGATAAACGTTGTTATTTATTTTTAAACTCTTTTCATAACGTAAGGATAATCATAATAACATTATTTATAAAACGAAGAAATCAAATAACAATATGGATCAATATTGTGAATATTTTTCTTCGTTCAATTATAATGTTATTAAACTTATTAGACTTTATGAAAAGAGTTTTCAAAAAAAAATAGACGTTTTTGTCTATATTATTTAATGAATATATATATATATATATATATATATATATATATGTGTGTGTGTGTGTGTGTGTGTGTGTGTGTGTGTGTGTGTGTTAAGTGAGTGTATTCAATATATATATATATATATATATATATATATATATATATATATAGGTAGGTAGGTAAAAAGTCTACATACATGCACAAATACTTGCACGTATAAATAAATATATTTCTTCCACGGGAGTTATAAATAGAGTGCTCAATGTTATGAAACAATGCTATAAGTATATATTAGTGTATATACATAATATCCAACGCCGATATCACGACTCGGACATCAAGGAAGTTCATGCAATCTTTAATGTTGGATATATTCTGACTGTTACATAGTTTGCGTTCTCATATTGATGATTCGAAATTGTGTGTCATATCATGTTTATTTAATTATTGATGCGTAAGATATTAAAATTAACTATTAAAAATTTATATCATTCAAATTCAGAATTTCAAAACGCGAAGAATTAAATACCTAAAAAATAAAAATAAATATTTCAATTCTTAAAATTTGAATTTGGATTAAAAAATAAACAGTATATCAAGTATCCGTAGAATCATATGCTTCCATAGAAACACAAGTCTTGGTTATCTTGCTTCGTCCATAGATTTCCGTCTTCGTATAAAATTGGATTCTGTCTTTCTTATGTCTTTCTTGGTCGAAGATATGACAGTAGTACTTTGCTAGTTTAATAGTGGCTGTCAATAGATATTCCGTGATTGTTAGGTAAAAGTCGGAGATATCGAACTGTATAAATGTCCATTCTTCAATCTTATTTATATTTTTGAACCATTCAATGGCTTCGGCTGTATTTCACCACTGTTTGATATCTAAAGCCTTTCTTAGTATCCTTACAGGCTTTTTCAAAATGATTTTACTGATAATACCGATGTTGTTTTGGGATGGTTTGAGATTTGGTGTTATTTAGGATTTTCTCCTTGTGGGCTTTAATCGTGGCGAAAATATGTTGCTGGTAAAGTTTAGGGAATCTATCGTCTATTTTAAGTTCAGTCGCTATAGCTTTGGCACTGTGGTTAATACTTGTATCCCAATTGTGATCCGCTTCTTTATAGAATTTACATACGTCTGTAGTGATGGATTTGTGGTATAATTCTCCGTCGATAGTGGTTACCAGTCTTATCCGATTTGATAATTATCTCATAGGGTTTCATGATTTTATCGATATATCTTCGTATTTTATTTTATAAGTCGTTGGGGTGGTTATTAAATTTGCTATTATGTATCATAGAGAATAAATTTGTTTAGAAATCAGATAGACGTCTGTCGTTTGGTGTCTTCTTTGTGATTTGAAGCCATAAGTTCCTTTGTGGTAGTGATGAAAGTTATCATGTATCGGCTTAGAGAAGAATAGCTTCTACCTAAAACTTTTCAAAACGCTCTGTTTTGCTTAACAAGGTCAGTTTACATTGTATATTACCGAGGACCTTAATGGTTTTAGTGGAATAGTCAAGGTCATTTATCTCCGGTGACGAACAGGTAAATAGGTATAAATTTTAAAATCAACCTATAATAGTCTTCAAACTCAAAGGAAATAATTGTAGGAAGAGGTAGGATAAAAAAAAAAATCTACATACTCGCACAAATACTTGCACGTACGTATAAATTTTATCCAATATTACTGCACTCAATTATTTATAACGTGGGTGTATATCTAATTTCACCTTTTTAAGTACATTAAATATGTAGTCCAGGCCTATTATTCTTTTTTTTATATAACTAGGGGATCTTACGTAAAAATAACTAGAATTACCCCCCCCTTGATAAATTGATAACATTTGAATCTAAATTCCAATTTTTGTTATTCAATTTTTAAATTTTTATTTTTTTTTAAATCTTCGCTTTTCGAATTTATTAATTTAAATGTTATTGATTCTTAATAGTTAATTTTAAATAAACCAGTTATAAGAGACTATTTTGAATCATCAACACGAGAACGCAAAAAATTATATGATAACAGCAAAAATTACAATATGACCACTGGCAAAAAAATGGTTCCTGAAGACATTAGGTTTATAATACCCAGAAATTCATACACAGATGTCCTCAAGGACACACAGCACAGTAGATAAAAGCGTTAGTTAGATCCAGTGACAGATCCAGTGTGGGTTCAATACCTGGTTAAGGCGGTGGAGAACTTGGAGAGTGAATTAAGCAAGTGATAACTGAAAACTGACATTTCCATTATGGAACTAGAACAGTCTACCCCAGGATTCAGTTCGACATTCCAACGACCTGAAGAAGGCCGGAGCTATTTGGTATTTTATACTTCTTTTGGCAAAGACCAGATATTAAAGAATAGTTGATAGCTACCAAATCTATCGAAGTAGGGAATGTCAAACCGCCCAAGATAGAAAAACCATAATTTCAACATTATTCTGAAAAAAAAAAACACCAGAAAAAAATATCAAGCGTACCGAGAAAGTACTGGATATCATGGGAAACAATAAGACCTCAGCAAAGACGCTTACTGCTAAAAGCAAAATAGTGTTCAACAATACCGGGGATTTAAAATCATCCATATAATTTAAATAAAATAAACAATTACTTATGTAGTGTAATATAAAGGCACACCGTATAAAGAGATCTCAATGCCAAATTAATTGGTAGTTCATTTTGTTATACCGGAACATACCTATTCTATTGTTAATAGACTCTCCCACAGATAATAAGTAGTAGTAGTAGCAGTCACCAGGGCTCAGAGTGGAGTTGAGTGTGTCAGTGGATGTCGGACATTAAGGTATCAACCACCACAACTAGATTGTTGCGTCATTAACTATTATTTCAAGTTCCTAACGTTTTGTACGTCGAACCTGATTTAGGACCAACTTAGTGAAATACAAGCCTCCACTGTGAAAACTACAACACACATTTATTTCTCAATAGATTCTCACTGAACCCTATCAGTTTCACTAACAGCATAGAATCACAGATATGACCTGATTCTCTGGCAAAAATCAAATGGGCGAAATATACATTTAGCATTTACAATTTGTATTAGGTTGGTACAAATAATGTCGTTTTTTGACGTTAAGTTGAACGTCAAAAAACGATAATATTTTTGCACCAACCTAATAAATATTCGTCGCCTTTGTTATACCTGATATCTTATGTAATGTATAATAGGAGGTACGGTGGAGTAATGGATAGCGGCTTGGATTGAGAAATCGGAGAGCCGAGTTCGAATTCCAGTCGAATCCATTACATTGCTAATACCCTTGAGAAAGGTATGAATCCTCTTCTTCTCCTTAAATAGCAGGTGGCAACTGGTCTAGGAGAAGGAAAACTCTGAAATCAAAACCTGCGGAGGGTGAATGGAGTCTTTCTGAGCCTTGGTTAGCAATCCATTTAGTGATGGTGTCACGATAAAAACACCCTTGATAGCCCTACCGAAGCATCAAGAATTCAACTATTTGACAAGATTATGAACTACACCAATCAAAGTATTAGCTATGACAGATAAGGAATACTGGAAAGGTGTAGTGAGTTCAATCTCGGCTGAGGCCGCATGATGATGATGAATGTATAAGTGGCAGGAACGAATGAAACAGTTCATATGATACCTGATCAAAATATATCAGGAATGTTGGCATTTTAACGGAGATATAATACGCAGAGTGAAGACGCTTGACATAGATTAGCTTTGAATTCTGTTGTGCATGATTACTAAGTTATAACGTTCTCGGGCAATTCCATTGTTTACGTCAGTGCTTGGAATGAAAATGTTTTGAGTGTGATCGTCTCAGCACACGACAATGTTTTCATCAGTGACCATGGCTTCTGCAGCAGATTTTAACAACCACTATATTCCCCCAAATCTCGTCCCTTGCAACTTTTCCAGCTTCAAAAATCAAATCCCATTTGAAAGGAACAAGATTTCAAGACGTCTACAAAATCCAAGAATATCTGACGAGGCAGCCGTTTGCTATTCACCAAAAAAAGAAAAATTGATCCAATAATGCTCTTTTCAATTGAAACGACGCTGGATAAGTTGAGACGGGGTTTAAAAGGGCAACTACTTCCATGGAGATGAAATACTGAATTGATATGTCCTGTAGTTTCCCTTTTAGAGCAGCAGTTCTGATACATTTTGAACAGACGTTATTTACCGAGAAAAGCACTGTTTGTCTCAGCTGAAAGTAGGAGCAGATATTTGATGATCAGCATCTGTCCATATTTCTGAGATGAGGTATTATGTACACTATTTACATTATTCGGACTATTGTTCTCATCTTTGTCGCCATATTTATCACAAAGTTACGGCCGTAGTAATGGATGTCAGTTATCCGTTATCTTTATCCATTCTGCCATGTGTATTTAAGGACACAGTCGATAAAGGCGTTGGTTACATCCAGTGACAGGACCAAAAAGAGTTGTGAGTTCAATACCTGGTTAAGGTAGTGAAGAACTTGGAGAGGTGAATTAACAAGAGATAACTGATAATTGACATCCATTAGACATGGCACGTGGAACTAGATCACTCTATCTCAGCGAGCGAAATAAAGAGTTCAGTTCGGCATGCCAATCACCTGAAGAAGGCCAGAGAGTACAACGGCCGAAACGTTGTGATAAATATGGCAACAAAGATGAGGACAATAGTCCGAATAATGTAAATAGTATTGATGATCAATATCGGACATAAACATTTAAGTGTCCTTTATGATATCAAACCAAATCAAGTAATAGTAACAACAACAACGACAACAACAACAACAATAATAATAATAATAATAATAATCTTTCGGCAAACGTCTTAAAGAGCACATCCGGAAAGAAATCAGAATCTACAGAAATTGGAACTCTTAACGCGATTAGGGATAGTTACGTTTGCAAACTACAAAATTAACGCTTCCGGGAAAGGATCAGAATGACTGAAGCTTTCATTAAGATTTATACTAACGTGTTTGATTCTTTTCTCTTAGTAACTAATCAACTAAGGGAAAATTCTAAGATTAGTATGATCACTATCATATTACACATGTTTCGGATGCATGCTTCATGCTGGTTGCGTTTCATTCATTTTGACGCGTTGATTACCAGTACATCCGTTTTCGCATGACGAAAATCTTTGTACAAAGATTTATAAGTTTTTGTCGATCTTTTAAAACTATGTTTATACTTGTATACAACCTTAAACATAACCTGCAGAAGACAGATATTTATATTTTCTGGAAACTATCGTAGCTACAAATGGAGGGATCAGTTTATATATTGATTATAATATAAAAACGATCCCCCACTTTATATCCACATGATAATTTCTTGTAAGCATGTCTTTTAGATTTATATTCTCTAGAAATTACCTTTGTCACAAAGTGAGGAATCAGTTTTTATATTGATTATAATATAAAATTGATCCCCCACTTTATATCCACATTATAATTTCTTGTTTGTTTATCAGATTCTGATCAAGTATGAATCCACCCCTTCTATGGGTTAATTAGTAAGGACTTGCATAACTCAATCCTTATTATCTCAAAAAAAATTCTTACAATCAAAAATATTTTCCAGCTTTATATAACCTGTAAAAGGTTGATAATCTGTAAAAAAAGACAAACAATTTTCTTTTCTAATGAAATAGTTCCGTCAATCATTTTGCTTAATAATAATAATAATAATAATAATAATAATAATAATGAGAAGCTACGAATCAAAGGGCATTTGCCAGAAAGTATGAAAAAGAACATAAGGGGGAAGTAATACACTCATCCCTCGTCGGTTAAACCAGAGAGATCTGCTACTGTTACTAATCTTCTGCTACTGTTACTAATCTTCCAAATCTTGACAAGGAAGAGCGTCAGCGGTTAACCACAAATAATGGCCAACTGTCATAGACATGTACTGCTTTCACCCCACAAAGAAAGATAAAGATGGAATAAAGATAATTATAAATCTATACACATTCCTACCGAATATATCGTCAACAGTGAGACTTGCTGAATAAGGTGGAAATATTTCTGAACATCGGGAAAAATACAGAGGCTAAGAAAATAGCAAATGACAAACGAAACCTGATTAAAGAAAAATGATTGACAAATCAAGAATTTTCTGAGCTAGCAGAAAATAGGAAACCAGAACAGAATACAAATTTAAAGAATGAAAATAGCGAAAGTGAAAATTCAAAAGTCGAATGTAATGAATAATAATCAACATGAAAGTACAAGAGAAATGTAAAAGAGAATCAGGAACAGAAAAATCTATTAAGGTATGACGAGAAAGAGAGAGCTTATGAAAAAATTCGTGATGAGTAAACAAACACAAGGGAATTAATAAAAGCACAACATATTACATCTATAGAAAAGAGACATTTGGATAAATCAAATATGATGAAAAAATGGAAAACTTTATTAAAGTAAACAAAAAAGCATTGATCTAAGAAGTAAGACAAATTGATCTCAAATTAACCACTCTAAATTAGGTAGATTCTCTGAAGCAACAGTACAAAAAATCAATACAAAACCGAGGGAAACTAAGGCAAATCGATAAAGAATCACTATGACCAAGTAGCTGAGATAAAGTAATTGAAATTCGACGAACTGAAATCTTACGTGTAGAGGTAATAACATGAGGAATAAATATAAAATTTAGAACCTTAGAGATAAAACATAGATATAACATAAGAAGACGAAAATGATATACCATTTAAAGGGTGTTTCATTAACACGGATTATATATAAGGGTGTTTCATTAAGACGGATCAAAGTTAGCAGTAAATAAATCAGTGTTATTGGTGAAAGTTTATTTATTACTCTATTGGATCATGTTATTTAAGTGATGGCAATTATGTGTGAAAAATAATATCGGCCAAATATCCGTCAAATCTGAAAGAAAAAGAAAAAAAAAATCATAGACGCTTAAATTTAGTTCATATTTAAAATCGGTCCAAGTTACTGGAACACCCTTTACAAAAGAGATACTTAAGCAATGAACACAGTTTAAAGTACAGATAAGATTGTTTGTTTTGAATTTCAGCTTTCCAACACTTTGCAGGTTATTCAAAGCCAGAAAATATTTTTGCACTGAAAGAAGCTTTTCGAGATAATAATGATTCGCTGATACATCTCCTGTTATTTAACCAATATCAGGAGGAGAAGGGATGCATTCATAACTTTCCGAAATGCATTTGCGCGTAAATGAATATAACGAACCCGAGTGGAATTGGAACTCGGCTCTCCGTTTTTGTATTGTCAGCAGTTATCTATTAAAACAACCGCACATCCAATCTTGCAGCACCTGGTATTCCCAAACTGCCACCTGTTTAGGTATTGGCCAGGCTCGACGTTGCTTAACTTCGGTAATCGGAAGAGAATTGTTTTTTCGACGATGATCCTAAGCTCAGGAACGAATAATATATGCGATAAGAAGCAAAATTTACAAGCAAAGCAGCATTTTCAATTATAAAACAATACCTTCTGCAGGTACATGATGGAAATAAGGAAGCCTGTGGGAAAAAAGACCCTCACGTGAATTATTAATTGATTTCAGGAAGAAGATGATGCATGGGTGACATGAAAAGTCTTATGGAAATCTTGCATAACGAATAAATGAACAGTAGAATAAATGATACATCTGCATACAAGCCAAAACAAATCGGTTTTCTGATGTCACCAACAATGCAGAACAAAAAACGGAAAAGCTGTCACAAAATAATACATATTCAACCCCCAAAATAGCTGATAATACTAACTCTACAAATTAAGGGCCAATTCCTTTTTTATCTTCAAGCATTTTCTTCAATGTGGTGCGTCCATTCATAATGTTAGTGACTGTGTCTCTCAGCAACTGCCTGTTTTTTTTAGCTGTTAATAAATACAATCTTCCTTAAACCTAGTTCCGCCATCCATTTACTCAAGCTTTTGTCTTCCACCGTTCCTCTTGCCTTCAATCTGCCCTGTGAGTATATAATTTTCCAAGCTCTATTTCCTCAGTTTGTAACCTATGAATCTCTTCCTGTTGTTTCAGTTTTGCCTAAAACTTCGTTGTATCTCCCATTTTCGGCCCATGGTATTCTAAGTATCATTCTCTAGAACCACATTGCAAGTCTCTTCTTCCTTGGGAGGAGGTCTTTAAGTATACGCTGACATATAGTAGGACTGATATTACGCGTGCAACAACCGCGTATTGATCGACTCGACGTTACTGCAAAACTTACCATCGTTTGTTTAGGAATCAGATCTTTTAAAACCATCTCAATTTCACCAAAAGTGTAGAATCAGTCTTATAACCTGAATTCTGCGTCAAAGGGCAAATAACCGATGCATATATTTAGCATCTATTCTTTCCGGTCGCCATATTTGATATAATGATAAAAATAATTTCAAAGTGTCTAACATGAGTGGATTAGAAATAAATTAAATTGATGAAAATATAGACGCTTCTCATTAATATCTCTATATACAGTAAGAAAAAAATGGAAATCGTATTTAATATCTACAATTTAATGAGATGAATAAGTGATCAGCATTGTAGCATTGTCAAAGAGGGTGCTTCAGTTCTTATTTAACGCGTGAATACCGTGATCAAGTGAAATAAATAGCACGAAATGATTATGAGCTGAAGTATTCCTTTATCACATATTCTACATGGGCGAACTATATCTATTTATTTTCAATTAGAAGTCAAACGATTGGTTAATACCTATACAAACATTCAGGTATCACCTGGAATTTCCTCATTAAAACGATCAAAATCAACCTTCATAAGAAGCAAGTCTGGAAGAATAACAGAAAAAATAACAACAACATTGTGTTTCACAAACTACAGGGTGACTGAAAAGTTAACTCTCTATCTAATGTATGAGGACCCATCTAGGAGATCTGAATTAACACACTGTGTTAATGTCTCTGAAGTTGGTTAAAGAATCAATCTATTATACGAAACCAAGGATTTGGAAGAACTTGAAGTGTGGATATGAGTAGATATGTCTTCCATATCACAAGGGTTACTAGTGAAATAGGTCGACGCGTTTCCTTGAGAAGCTGTTAGCGAAATCTGGTGGCCATATCGAATTTTAATTAAAACCTCATACTAAACGTTTTCCACACATATCAATTTCTTGTAAAAATTATAGTTAATAAATAAATTATAAGTATTTTAAAAAAGTTACATTTTAATCACCCTGTAGATGATGAGCAGGTTTGTAACTGCAAAAGGACAAGAAATGTAACTCTCAAGAAAATAAGAGAAAAATATTTTATTTGAGACTTATTTTCTTCCATATATCGTGTCCTTTCAGAACGTGGGCAATCATATCTCTCCAAAATGTCGCTATGTCTTTGAATTCTTGTTCTGCCAACCATTTGCAGGAGATCGTTAGAGAGGTTATACAGTGCCATCAGTATACTCTGAGTCAAATTTTCTAAACCCTCTTTCCTCATTATGTGCCCCGGTGTTTTCAAATATATCTTTCTAATTCTAATTTTAAGTGTTTTTATGTTTCTATTTTTCCTAAAACTTCTTTGTACATGTTTTCTGTCCATGGTCTTCTCAGTATCCTTTCGTAGAACCACATTTTTATTATTTCAAGTCTCTTGCTCATCTGTGAGATTATTCAGCATTCACTGCCATATAGGAGGACTGATTTTACATAAACTTTAATTATTGTTCTTGTTTCTAACGAAATTTTCCTGTTTCTTAGTACCTTACTTGGCTTTTTGACGACATCATTCTTTATCCTAATGTACCTTTGCGGTTTTGATGTCGCATTTACTTTTTAAATATAACACATTTTTAAGAATTGAATAGTTGTTGAAAGATATCTTGAACTAATCAATGATTGGATGATACCATTTCTTTACCATTTATGTGGATCTATGAAATATTATATTCGGTTATCAAACTGAGACAAGAATTCAAAGACGATCTACAACTATAAAACAAGTTGTAATGAATACTACCAAAAGTAGAGAAAATAGGAGAATGAACATATATAGACGACTTATACTAGTAGAGTAAGACACTTATGTGGAGATTTTTTTTCGATTAGGGATTACATAACTTTGGCTTGAAATCATTAACAGAATGATCAATCCACAACGCTCGCTATAAAAACTAATATCAAGAACATAACATAAACGCATTTTAATGAATGGGAATTATATCTATCTCACTTTTGCTTTGGTTTGGTTTGTTTTACGGCATATCAAGCTCAATTGGTTACTTAATGCCAACAAAATTTTTATGCTGGTAATATTTTGTTTTGTCGAAAATCTGTTTCTGGTAATATTTTGTTTTGTCAAAAATCTATTTTTGCTAATATTTTTCCTTCAAAAATGTATTGTTGGCAATATTTAAAAAAAAATGTATTACTAGTAATATTCATTTTTTACAAATATTGTTGGTAATATGTTTTCAAAGCAGCATTGCTGGTAATAATTTTTAAAATTATTTCTTGTATTAAAACCTATTTTTACACTTTCATGGTGTTTTGACCCCAGTTTAGGGGTTAATAATTTGCCCATAGCTGGGACCCTAACAGGTGCTACAACCCCGGGTCAGGGTGGACCTGGCAACACCAGCAATTAAGAGGTGGTTCTCACGCACCTCAAAACCTGTTCAGAGGCCTTGCTGCTGGATGTAGTTTATCGTTTGACCCAGAACGCGGATATAGTTTATCGTCATACCCAGGATGGATATAGCACTTTTGGACAAAAGGCCCAGAAATCAACTAAATTTAACCAATATCCCTGATTTACAATATTCTCAAATGAATCTAAAATATATATGATAAGGTAAAGAAAGGCACACATTGGAAGTTATGCAAATATTATAAATTTCGCCATGTTGATAAAAGGTTATGGACACAAACGCAAGATCTAGAAAGTGAAAATATTACCGTACCTTGGGAGTTCGCCATACATATCGACCGCATTATACAAGCCGATAAATCAGATAATAATACATACAAAATGAAATGATACAAGACAATATAAATGCTATCTAACCGATATGGAGATCATATAATCTGATAAGAACAGCGAAATTAAATACTTTCAAAACATAAGGTCGTAGAAATAGGAATTACAAAAATCTTACATTTATAAACAACAACTATTCCAACAATAACAGTTAATCGCTTTTATGTTTCCAACAAAACTTTCCTGTTTGCTTAGCATTAAAATGACATCTTTTGCTATTCCAATGCGCCTATGAATTTTAGTGTTCCATTCTTCTTCAAACACATCACCGATATTTAAGCGCATATTTCGAATAAAGTACCACTCGTTTACAATGATATATATTTTTATATTGGAAAGACATACGTATAGGTTGAAGTTATACTGTAAAAAGGAATTATCATTTCTATTTTCATTGTATACTGTAGAATTGTACATTCGCAGAGTGAACTTTCATAATTCTTCATTTCTCATTTTTATTTCACTTGCGAGAAATTCTGGTCTGTCTGGTGCATTGAAAAGAAAAACATTTTGTAATTCGTTTTTTTTTATAAATATCTACTTGAACAGTATTCTTAATTTTATCGCGCTGACTGGAAATCGTCAAAATGCACGCAGGTGTTTTAGTTTCAATTTTCTACACTTACCATACACGACGCGCCTCGTCAGAATAACTTTGTAACAGGAACAAATTTCCATCTTGCAACCTGAATTACAATTTCTACGCGAGTAAAGCTA